>WBNM01026538.1:33399-57639 GCA_013399055.1 Ramphastos sulfuratus
GATCACATTCTGTGCTTCTGTGCTCCCCACCCTCCCTGGAGGTGCTCAGAACCAGGCTGGATGAGCCCTTGAGCAACCTGGGGCCTGGTGGGAGGTGCCCCCTGCCCGTGGGTTGGCACTGGATGAGGTCTTGCAGGTCCCTTCCAACCCAACCCATTCTATCAATCTATGAATTGCATCTTCTCTGAACATGCCTCCTGCCCTGCATCTCCTGGCTCTGAAATGCCAACTGTGAGGAGGAAAAGAGTCAGTGCCAGACAGGCAAAGTGTGCAGGAGGACTTTGTGCACAGAGGGTGAGGTTGGGGCAGAGTTACTCTGCCAGCACTGGGAAGGTCCCTGAGGCAAATCCACCCTGTTGGCATTGGAGGAGCTGCAGGCACTGGTGCCAGCTGGAGGTGAGGATGCTTTGTTGTGTGCTGCTTTAGAGCACTCACATCTAACCTGTGCTGAGTTGCTGTGGGAGGGAGAGGCAAGGACCTGCCTAGCACAGGGGTGTCAAAGGCAAGCAAAGCAAATGGAGCAGAGGGCTCAGAAACTCATCCCATGGCTTCTTTGCCAGGGTGGGAACAACCCCCAGTGCCCTTGGGCCTGAGTTTTGTGGCCAGCCAAATGTTGCCTGCAGCCTCAGAAGATCAATCCATGGCATGCCCTGGGTGCCAAGGGGTTAGTCAGTTGGTACCTCCAGGGTCTCAGGGTCTCAGAATGTCAGGGGCTGAAAGGGACCTTGAAAGCTGATCCAGTCCAACCCCCCTGCCAGAGCAGCAGCAGGGGCACCAGATCACACAGGAGTGCAACCAGGAAGCTCTTGGAGGCTCCATGACCCACCCTGGGCAGCCACAGGCCACTCTGGCTGCAGTGGAGTGAGGAGCCAGAGGATTAAACTGGTCCATCTGGAATCCAGGTGGGTTGGGATGTGGAAGCCACATGGATATGGCTTGTATTAACCCAGGGATGGGCACAGCCAGCTGTGCTGTGGGAAGAGCAAGCCCCAGCTGGCATTTTGGGATGCCCCAAGATGGAAGCTTCCTAAGCTCAGATTTGCATTCCAAAGTGACAGTAAAGAGAGGCTGGAGGGGACAGCTCACAGGATGTCAGGGGTGGGAAGGGAGCCACAGAGCTCATCCAGTGCACCCTCCCCTGCCAGAGCAGGAGCAGACAACCCAGCTCAGGGCACTCAGGAGCACACCCAGAAGGTGGCTTTCAGGGGCACCACGCAGGGGATCCTATGTGCCAGGGCTTTAGTTTCACAGATCTTAGTCACAGGGGAAGAGAAGGCTCTGAGGAGACCTCAGAGCTGCATTTTACTGTCTGGAGGCTGGGGAGGGACTGTGCAGAAGGGCTTGGAGTGATAGGGTGAGAGGGAATGGATAGAAACTGGAGCTGGGGAGGTCTGGGTTGGACACCAGGAGGAAGCTGTGCACAGGGAGGGTGGTGAGACACTGGCACAGGCTGCCCAGGGCTGTGCTGGAGGCCCCATCCCTGCAGCCATCCCAGCTCAGCCTTGCTGTGTGCCTGTGCAGCCTGCTCCAGCTGGAGCTGTCCCTGCTGCCTGCAGGATGCCTTCATAGAAAACATCATAGAAAATCACAGAATGGGAAGGATGGAAGGGACCTCAAGGATCAGCCAGTTCCAACCCCCTGCCATAGGCAGGGACACCTCCCACTAGCACAGGTCACTCAAGGCCTCGTCCAACCTGGCCTTGAACACCTCCAGGGAAGGAGCAGCCACAACCTCCCTGGGCAACCTGTGCCAGTGTCTCACCACCCTCACTGCAAACAACTTCCTCCTAACATCCAGTCTGAATCTTGCCTCTGCCAGTTCAAACCCATTGCCCCTTGTCCTGTCATTGCAAGACCTTAGAGACCTCAGAGGGTCCCTTCCAACCCGATGCAGCCTTCTCCGCACCTTTCAGCCTAGCTGCAGGGAGCTGCTGCTCTCCAGCTGCGCTCACCGCGCCCAGGGAAACTTGCAGCTTCTACCACGTTGGCATTTAGCAGAGGGTTTGGAGCTGCTGTTTGCAGCTGACCCAACGCCTGCAGCCTGTGCTGAGGCAGTGGCAGCCTGGGGCAGCAGGAGGAGCAGCACTGAAGTGCCATTAAAGGCAAAGCTGAGCAGTTCTGCCAGGCAGGTGTCTCACACTTGAGGCGAGCTGGGAAGGATTGAAGTGCAATCTCTGTGCTGGCTGCCTGGCATGCAGGCAGGGTGTGCAGAGTGAGTGGATGGCAAGCTGTGAGTGCCCTGTGAGAGGAGGGCACAAGGCAGGGAGCACCTTGGCTTGGCACAGCTCTGTGCCTCTAACCCAGTGGTGATCTGGGTTCTGGGAGCAGCCCCAAGGTGGGCACAAGGGATGCTGTGTGCCTGCTTCTCTAGCTTCAAATCCTGAGCTGGCACTTCCTGCAGGGCATGGGGGTGGCACAGGGTTTGGTTCTGGGCTGCTGCATGGTAGCTGCATCAGAAGCTGTGCAACTCACCCAGCCTAACCTGGCTTTGGCAGGTCTGCAGGCTGCACTCTGAAGCTTGCAGGGAGACACTGGCACAGGTTGCCCAGGGAGGTTGGGGAGCACAGAATCACCCAATGTGATCTTTGATCATGTTGGGTGATTCTGTGCTCCCCAACCTCCCTGGAGGTGCTCAATGCCAGCCTGGATGAGCCCTTGAGCAACCTGGGGCTGGTGGGAGGTGTCCCTGCCCATGGCAGGGGGAGAGGTTGGCACTGGATGATCTTGCAGGTCCCTTCCAACCCAACCCATTCCATCACTCTATGAAATGTGTAGCTCAGCCCTGGGAATGCCACAGGCACAGCAAGCTTCAGCCTGCCTTAGCTGGAGGGGTCCCTGCTGACTGCAGAGGATGACTTTGAGGGTCCCTTCCGAGCCAGTGCTGTCTGTGAGTCTTGCTCTGTGTGGCACCTGGTGTGGGGCAGTCCCCTCCATGCTAGGTAGCTGCTCTGTAGATGCCCTGAGAAGAAAAGGCAGGCCCCAAACCCACACCTGTGGCATTCTGCTGAGTCGTTCCTCCTCCTCTTAGCCCTTCCAATGGGTCAGATTTGCAGCCTGCAGCCTCTTTCTCTCTCTCCCACACCTTTACCTGCCCTGCCATACAGTGCCTATGGCAGCAAAAGCTGAGCCCAGACATCAGGAGACAGCACTTGTGGAAAAACCTCTGTTTTAGAAGGGCAGGAAGCAAAGAATAAAGCTCCTGAAGTGATGCAGAAAAGACACTGAATGAGGGTGAAAAATAACAGCAGCTGCAGGCAGAGTGCTCCTTAGGCTGCTCTGGTGGAGTTAGGATTGGCTTTCTCTGGACTGGTACCAGCAGACCCTCACCTGGCAGGCAGTCAGAGCCCCATCAGTGTGGGGTCAGGAGCCCAAGCACCCACGGTGAGGTTAGAGAGGAAGCAGCACAGCAAGCACTGAGCACTGGGGAGGGACAGCCCAGGCTGGCTTACACCCAGCACCTCCCTGGCCACTCCTGTCAGCTCCTTGGGGCTGGTTATTTGGGAAAATCGTGGAGCTGTTTTCCTTGTTGGCCTCGAAGCCTGCGTGCAGAGCAGTGATTCATGCTCCTCACGCTGTGAGCTCCGCAGCTCCACGCTTGGCATGTGGGAAAGTCGTGCAGAGAGAGGCTTGAGAGTGGAGCTGTGAGGATGTGCTGTGTGTAAAAGCCACCCACAGGCAACAAGTGGGAACTCAAACACTTCAGGACTGAGCAGGACCCAGGGCAACCCAATCCCTGGGTCCAGGGCTTTCAGGTGGCATTTATAGCTGAGGGGCAATGGGAAAATCTTGAGAACCACAGAACTGCTTGACTGGAAAAGCCTTCCAAGATTACAGAGTCCAACCAGCAGCCCAACCCCACCAGGGCCACCAGACTCTGTCCCCAAGTGCCATGGCCACAGGGTTCTTGGACACCTCCAGGCATGGGCACTGCACCTCCTCCCTGGGCAGCCTGTGCCAGTCCCTGACCACTCCTGCAGCAAAGAAATTGTTTCTCATCTCCAACCTAACCCTCCCCTGGCACAACTCCAGGCCATTTCCTCTTCTATCATCTGATACCAGGGAGAGACCAACCCTTACCTGGCTCCAACCTCCTTCCAGGGAGCTGTAGGGAGCAGTGTGGATTCCTCTCAGCCTCCCTCCACAGCTCAGACCTCCTCCCTGCCACAGAGGCTACTGCAGAGCTTGCTCCAGGTCTCCTTGCAACGCACAGAGGAGTGTGTGGGGCAGGTTTCCCTTCAGGGAAGGGTGCTGGATCTCTCCTCCTTCCCTGGCCAAGGCTTTCAGCACCAAACCCAGCGCTGAGGAGGGGATGTTAAGGGAAGGAGGTTTTGCCATATGGAGAGGGAAGAAAAAAAAAGAGGAGTGTTGTAAAGTAAAAAGAGTGTTTGCCCTCAAAGAATTTGAGTGAAGAATCTCACTCCTTGGGGAAAAAGATGTACCCACATCACATCCTCTCTACACATCCTCCTCCTCCAGCTTTCCCTGTCACTCTGTCTCCTTTGTGTCTGTGCGAGAGCGACGTGAAGCTGCAAACTTCGGGGGGAAAAAAAAAAAGAGAGAGCCTCTTAGCAACTCCAGATGTCTGCCTGGCATTTAGAACCCGCTCGGTGCTGGGCTGCAGGCAGGGGTTTAGAAGAGAAGGGGGGGAAAAAAAACAACAAACCACAAAAAATGAAGACAGGCTTCATTTTGCTCAGTTTGAACGCTCCCAGCCCCTCACTCTGTCTCAGGAGAGGACACTTTAGTGTCTCGCCGTGGCACAGGGACAAATCTTTCCTCTCTCCACTGTCCTCGTTCCCACCGCCGGGCAGTGCTGCTGGCAGCAGCTGCTTTATCTCTCTGCCCTCCTCAAGGCGTTGGCCACATTCTGTGTTTCGGGAGGCCCCAACCTTGTCTCTTACCTTCAAGCCATACGAGTCCCCGCAGCAGAGGTCACTTCGTGCCAGGTATATCCAAAACACCACAACTCTGCACCGCGGCTTCCCCCGAGCGCTCCCAGGCTTCCAGGCAGACTTCTGGTCCTTGGTGTTCGCACACAGGAGCAGAGGAGGGGGGGAAAAAAGAGGAACAAAATCACCTGCCTGAGCCCCGCGAAGTGGGACGGTGCGGGCGGAACTTGTGTGCTTCAGCCCAGGCTGAGGCAGAACTTCAGGAGCGCTTCGGCTTCCCGCAGAGAGGAGAGCTGAGAGCGAAGCTTCCCGGGGAGAGGCGAATCGGGAGCGAAGCGTCCCGGGGAGAGGCGAATCGGGAGCGAAGCTTCCCGGGGAGAGGCGAATCGGGAGCGAAGCTTCCCGGGGAGAGGCGATTCGGAAGCGAAGCTTCCCGGGAAAAGGCGAATCGGGAGCGAAGCTTCCCGGGGAAAGGTGATTCGGGAGCGAAACCTCCTGGGAAAAGGCGATTTGGGAGCGAAGCTTCCCGGGTAGAAGTGATTTGTAAGTGAAGCTTCCCGGGAAGAGGCGATCCGGGAGCGAAGCTTCCCCGGGCAGAGATGATTTGGAAGCGAAGCTCCCCGGGCAGAGATGATTCGGAAGCGCAGCTCCCCGGCTAGAGATGATTTGGAAGCGAAGCTCTCCCGGCAGAGACGATCTGGAAGCGCAGCTCGCCGGGCAGAGGCGATCCGGGAGCGAAGCTGTGCTGCAGGAATCTGCTGTCCGCGGCTTTCAGCGCATCTCTGTGCGGACGAGGAGCGCTCCAGCTCCGGCTCCCCAGCCCAGCTCCGGCTCGCTGCCGTTCGGAGCCTTCCCCTCCCTCCCACGGCGAGATCCCAAAAACCTGTTCACTGCCTCCTGCCTCGGAGCAGGGCGGGAGGGTGGGCGCAAACTTTCCTCCCCCGAATCCTCCCGGTCCCCACCGGTGCCGCGCGGCTGCGCTGCCCCCAGGGGCTGCGGGACCGGGAGCGGAGTGCGGCGGCGACCGAAGCTTCAGCACCGGGAGCGGGCAGACAGCGGCGGGGCGGGGCGCGGGGGCCGGGGAGTGCTCCCGGCGCAGCTCCNTCCTCTCAGGTGTTCTGTTGTCTCCAAAGGAATCCATTTCTCTAATGGAGGGGACAGCATTTCTTGGAAAGATTTATGGCTTCATTAAGGCCAAGCAGAACCTTCTCCTCTCCTCCCCTCCCTGGGCTCCCAGTTGTGTCTCCAGCAGGCTCTGCACAGCCATCTACAAGAAAATTATCCACACTCCACGTCAGGCAAACACTAATTCAGTAATTAATAACTGGGAAAGCTACTTAATGGGTGAGCTGTGAGCCTCCCTGACTCTTTGCCATCTGCCTAGGCCTGGTGATTTACAGTGGAGATGTCTCCAGCTGCTTCTAAGAGTCGTAGCTCAGTGTTGCTGCCACCACATTTAATATTTTTTTTCCTCTGTCCTGCTACAGAAAACAACTTTTCTGCTGTCCACCAGGAAGCTCTGTGCTGCTGGGCTGGTGGAAGATGGTGCCATAGATCACATCTCTTGTCTCTGCCTCTCTGCTGGACTCTAGGGTGAAGGACAACCTCCTCAGCAGGCTTTAACTGGGCTGTGGAGCTGTCCTGAGGAAGATCCAAGGGAGATTCATTTGCCCTGAATTTTGGGCCAGGAGTTTTCAACCCTGCCCTAGAGTTAGATGAATCACAGGAGAGAATGAAGCACAATAACAAGCAAGGCTGATGCATAACTCCACAACCTCCCTCCCAACCCTGAACCTGCAGCCAAAATAAAATGAAACTTCAACCTAAACCTTCCTATGAGAAGCAAAACCTTTTGTGCTTGGTTGGTCTTGGTGCATTTCTGCACTCACCCCGAAGCTTGGTCAGGGTCTGTGGGCATGGAGCCTGTGGGGGGCATGGAGCCTGTGGGGGTGGTGCAGCAGGTCGAGTCTCACCCAGCTGCTGGCACCCTCAGAGTGCCTGTGGCTGTCTCAGTGCCCCTGGACCAAGACCCAGCCCAGCCACACCAGGCTGGAAGCCACTGAAAGGTTCATTGCGAGTTGAGGAATCAATAATCTTGTGCATGAAATTTCTTCAGCAGCCAGGGTGGATATTGATGTCTGCCTGGGAAGGAAATGAGTTCTCATCCTCTCCAATCTTTCCCAAAGATGGGCTAGGAGAGTGCTGGTTCCTCCTGTGAAGGAGGAGGCAGTTATGAATTCCAAATATTTTCTCCCAAGGGGATGCTCCAGAAGGTTCTGGCAGCAGGGAGAGGGCTGCAAACAGGGAGCTCTGACCCCCCCCGCTGCTGCCAAGTTGCTGTGGGGCACCAGGCAGGTTTCTGCCTTCTCTGTGGCTCAGAGTTAGGACAGAGCTGCTGGATTGCCACAGGCTTGGAGTTTACTTCTTGGTCAGCATTGGATGTGCTCAGCCTGCCTGTTCTGGTGAGCAAAGCCTGTCCAAAATCGCTGTGAAATCCTTGACCTGGACCACACAACCCAAAGTGTTCTGTGTACCAATGCTGAGCAGCCTGAGACAACCAACCAGAGCTGCCTGCACCCGTGGGACTAAGTGCCAGCCTGGTGGGCACTTTGCCATTCCTCTCCCTTCCATGCCATGGGAACAATGAGGCTAACATCTTGAGTTGGCTGCAGAGAGCAGTGTGAAAACCTCCCTCACTCCTTTCTACCTATCAAAGTGGCTCTGAACCCAGAGCAGCAGCTTCTGCTCCTTCTCTTTTATTCATTTACTCTTTCTCACAGCTGCTAAAGAGGTCTGTGCAATTCCCATGGGCATTCCTGACTGGGGGAATGCTCTCAGTGCACATCTGAAGAGATTAAACTTCAGTGCAGCTCTGTGCTGCTGGCACCACCCCAGGCCAGCTGCAGGTGTGGAGCCTGCCAGGGCAGCTGCCCCAAATCAGCTCCAGGTGAGTCCCATCCCCTAAATGCCCTGCTCGGTATAAAGGGAGGGGTTTGCTGAGGAGGAGGAGGTTTAGGCTTTTCCTGCTGCTCTTCCTCAGGCCTCTCTTGCTGTGGACACTTCAGGGTGAGTCTCACTTTTTGTGTTTTTTATCAGTTTGGATGCTTAATTCCATTTTCATCCCATCCCGTGGGTCTCTCCTCTTCCCCATCCTCCTTCTTGCCTGGGGGAGGGGTGGTTGAATGCTAAGAGTCACTGCAACAGCTTAGCCCCAGCTAAAGGTAGATGCTGTGCTTTAAAAAAATCCCTGGCTCAGCCCTCCAGAGAGCAGAGTCAGGCTTGGAGCAGTGTCAATAGCAATTTGTAAGTGGGGAGAAAAGGGTTGGGGTTTGCATAGTGCTGCTTCTGGCACTGCAGAGCTCACAGCTCCTGGTTCTCAGGGGGGGCTTTGAGAGCTAAAAACTCAGACAGCTTGCAGGGACAGCTGCAGGAGATCTGCTGCTGCTGCAAAGGGCCAGGGTTTTGTGGCTCTGCTGTTGTCCTCCCCCAGTTTTGGTGCATTTTGGCCTGCCTGGCAGGGGTGATTTGGTGTGGTTTAGGGACTTGGATTAACCTTAACTGGTGCCTGCAGGGGGATACCAGAGAGTTGGAAAGGGACTTTTTGCGAGGGTGAGAGGGAATGGATTGAAGCTTGTGGAGGGTAGCTTGAGACTGGTGATGAGGAAGAAGCCCTTGAGAGTGACACTGGCACAGCTTGCCCAGGGAGGTTAGGGAGCAGAGAGGGGGTGGGTGAGGAGACACTGGCACAGCTTGCCCAGGGAGGTTAGGGAGCAGAGAGGGGGTGGGTGAGGAGACACTAGCACAGATTGGCCAGGGAGGTTGGGGAGCACAGAAGCACAGAATGTGATCAAAGATCACATTCTGTGCTTCTGTGCTCCCCAACCTCCCTGGAGGTGTTCAAGACCAGGCTGGATGAGGCCCTTGAGCAACCTGGGGCTGGTGGGAGGTGCCCCTGCCTGTGGCAGTGGGGTTGGCACCAGATGAGCTTAAAGATCCCTCCCAACCCATTCCATGAAAGCTCAGGAGTTAGGCATTTCAGTGTGGATGGAGCTGCTCCACATCAGGGCTGCAGAGAGCTGCTGAAGTCTGCTGGTCCCCATTTGGCTGGAGAACCTTCCAGAGCCCATGGATGTGTCTGAAAGCCAACCAGGATGCTTTAAACGAGAGAAGACTCTTCCTGTTCTCTCCACCCCTCTCTGTCTGGTGCTCTTTGCTCTGCTAACAAAGGCCCTTGGGACTCTTGAGTGTTGGCAATCAGCTTGGAAAAATTCACCTGGATTGCAAGAGCCTCTCTGCTGCCTTTTCTCCTTTTTTTTCCCCCACCTCCCTTTTTTCCCCCCTCCTCCTTGTTATTTTTCCAAAGCTTGGCAGCCGGTGGGGATGTGTAATTAAAGTTAATTGTGATTGCTTGGTGATGCAACAGCCCCCCTGCTGCCACGGCTTCAGGGTGCCTCTGGCTCACACCGCTGCCTTCGAGCACCAGTGGGGACTTGAGGCTGAAGCAACTTCTCTCTCCAAGTGCCCACAGCCCCATGCCAGCCTCCTGGGGGCACAGGGTCCTCCTGCTCCTCTGCCTGCTCACAGAGGAGGCCAAGCAAGAGCTGGCTGGTAGTGGGCACAGGGTCCTCTGGGCAGTGCTCTGGCAGGCTTCTGGGTTCCAGTTCTTAGTTTTGCTGTGGGATAGAGAAGAGCAGAAGGGAGCAGAGCAGCTGGGCCTGGCTGGGAGCTGCTCACAGGCAGCAGGAGGCAGGAGCAGCCCTGGCAGGGGGAGGTGGAATCAAAGGTGAGGAGGTTGAGAGCCCCCCCCAAGGCTGAATTGCAGTGAGGCAGCAGAGCTGTGCTTGGGCACTGCCAGTGAGAGCTCCCGGGATGGATGCCCCCAGGGGACAGTCTGTGTCTGGCAGGCAGAGCCTGGCAAAGCTCTGGCATGTGCTGAGCTGTTCAGAGCCCACAGGAGTCCCAGGGGAAGCTTCCTGCAGCACCCAGGGAGCAGCAGCTGCAAAGAGCTGTTCCGGGGCTCTTGGAGAGCTCTGCAGGCTGCAGCTAGATCAGAACTCAACCATGGTCTTCCTCACCCTGGCTGCCTCCAGTGGCTCCAGAGTTCCCCTGGGATACCTCTTTAGCCACTTGCAGCCAGCACAGCAAGGCTCAGGCTTGTTTCACTGTGGGGCAGGATTGCAGCCCTGCCTGGGTGCTCAGTGGTCAATCTGCTTAGTGAACAGCCTGGTTCAGCACAAACCTGTTCCCTCTGTGCCCACATGTACCCAGCCAGCTAATGAAGCTTGCTCAACCTCCCCTGGCTTGCCCAAACCCTCCTGAATCTGCCCCTTTGCTCTACTCTCCTCAGACCCCACCTGCAGTCCTGGGGCATCCAGAACTGCACACAGCACAGGAAGGACATGGAAGTGTTGGAGCCAGTGCAGAGGAGGCCACCAAGATGCTGNACCTCTGCCAGACCTTGCACAGAGGGCACTCTTCAAGCTCTTTTTTTTCCCCCCCCCCTCCCAACTGAGCTTCAGAAGCTACCTGGCTCCTCTTTGCAGTTAGGGAAATAATTACTTGATGCAATATAATTTGCTTAAAACCATGACAGTTTTAACTATAGTCTCAGGCTAAATGACTGCTCAGCCAGACAGCTGGGGGAAATTCACCCTCTAATAAGACTGCAGCAATGTAAACAGGCCCAGCCCATTTAGGGCTCTGAGTTAATATAGATGTCAAATACTTCATCAGTACCTCCAAATTCCCCCTGAAACCATCAGGCTCTTCCCTCCTTCCCAAATGTATTTGTGCTCTATCTCCTCCTCCATCACCTAAACCCACAACACATTTCTGTCCTAACTCCCTGGACTTGATTAGCTTTGAATGGAAATGAAGCTGGGAGCAAACATCATCTGCTTTGTGGAGCTGCTGCAAGGCTACACAGAAGCATGCAGAGGCTCAGCAGACACTTCCCACTCCTGTGGGGCAAGTCTGAGAGCTGAGTTTGTGCAGCCTGGGGCAGAGCTGATGGGCATGGAGCAGGGCACAGAGGCTGCCAGGGAGACAGTGATTGGCATTGGGATGGGCTGCCCAGGGAGGTGGTGGAGTGCCCATCCCTGGAGGTGTTCAAGCCTGGATGGGGCACTTGGTGCCAGGGTCTGGTTGATTGGCCAGGGCTGGGTGAGCTTGGAGCTCTCTTCCAACCTGCCTGATTCTGTGATTCTAAGAGAAGGCTGAGGGCAGAGCTCATGGCCATGGAGTAGTGCACAGGGGGAGGCTGCCAGGAGGGTGCAGGCTCCCCTGGGCAAGGGAGAAGACAAGAGGTGATGGGGACAAGGTACTGCTGGGGACATTCCCTGTGGGCTCCCCACGAGAGCAGTTGGGCACTGGAATCACCTGCCAGGGGCAGCAGTGCAGTGCCCTGCACTGGGCACTTTGAAGGCTCAGCCTGGCAGGGTCTGTGCCAGCTCATTGCAGCTCTGCTGTTACCTGGGCAGGTGACCCTTGGGTCCCTTCCAGCCTGGCACTCCAGGAGTGCTTGGAGCTCCTCTTGCACTTCCTGGGCACCAGAAGCAGCTCCTGGTGAAAGCTCAGTTTAGGTTGGGAGCTGCTTCCTGAGGGAGTGAGGGGCAGAGAGCTGAGGTGGCATTGATGTGTGCCCATGGCTTGCTGAGCCTTGCTCAGCACTCCAGAGCTCTGCAGCCACTTCTGTGGGGACAGGGAACTGCTGCAGAGTCCAGCACAGGGGCACAGGTGCTGGGGGGCACTGAAGTGCTCTGTGAGGAGCATTGACTGAGAGCAGCCCCAGAGGGCATCTGATCCATGTGCAGTAAGAGCTAAAGGTTGGGGGGCAGGAGGATGGGGCCAGAATCCTGTCAGTGGTGTCCAGTGACAGGACTGGGCACAGGCTGGCAATCAGGAGTCCAGAAGGGGCAGTGGGCACAGACTGGCACTCAGGAGGTTCCGCCTGTGCTTGTTTGTTGCTTGGGTGCTGGAGCCCTGGAGCAGGCTGCCCAGAGAGGTTGTGGAGCCTCCTCCTCTGGACAGACTCCAACCCCACCTGGCCACTGTGACCCTGGGCAAGCTGCTGTGGGTGCCCTGCCCTGGCAGGGGGTTGGACTCTGTCTCCAGAGACCCCTTCCAGCCCTCACCACGCTGGGGTTGCAATGTGAAGGTGACAGCCAAGCCAGGTTGAGGCAAGAGGCACTGAGCTGTTCAGCTCTGCTCGTGGTGGTCTGTGTGAAGTGGGAGGCTCAGGACTCGGTCTCAGGTTTGGTGTCAGAGGGAAGGTCTCAGCACTTCCCTGTGCTCTGCATCAGGCCCTTGGAGAGCCTGAGTCAGGCAGCAGAGCCCTGGGCAGGAGGAGCTGACACTGGTAGGGAAGCCAACTCAAACTGCTGGAAGCTGCCATCCCTTTCTTTGCAGCCTCCCAGCAGGCTGAGGAGCACCAAACAATCCTCATTCCAACGGCAAGCAGTGGGGAAGAGCCTCTCAGGGGCCTGATGTCCTCTCTGCAGCTCCCTCAGTAAGTGCTCCAATTGCCATCACGGCAATAAAGCTCAGAACTCATCCACAGCTGCTTGAGTTGTGGTGATTTATTGTGTGGTAATTACCTTGCTAGAGTCTTGAGGATGGAATAATCTCCCCTATTTGCATAATCAAGGCATCAGAGTCTCCAGAGCAGGGCATGCCAGGAGCAGCTGGCCCTGCCATGTGTGACTGGGTCCCTTCCTCCTGCTAGCTGCTCCCAGCCACTCTCTGTGGCTGTTGCCTCCAGCCAAAGTTTGCTGCCTTCTCATTAAGGGTAATTTACATTAATAGAGCTCCTCCTGCACTGCTCCCAGCCTGCTTGAGACACATTCCCAGGCAGCTCACCCCTGCCAGAGCAGCCTCTGCTCCCCCAGCACTGCCTGCAGGACTCTGCAGCTACCCAGCAAAGTGGGAGGGACCCCACAAGAAGCAGGGGGCAGAAGGCAGAGAGGAGCTGCTGCTGGCTGAGCAGGAGCTGCAGAGCAGGAAAAAGCCCTCACAGGTCCTCTGACAGATCCACTTCTAACCCAGCAGTGAGCCTGGAGCAGCTGAGGAGCAAAACCATCTCCAGCAGCCTGGGCTGGGAGAAGCTGTCCCTGCCAAGGTCCCCATCCAGCCTTGGGGCAACCTGTGCCAGTGTCTCCTCCCCCTCCCTCTCTGCTCCACAACCTCCCTGGCCAACCTGTGCCAGTGTCTCCCAACCCTCACTGCCAAGAATTCCTTCCTCATCTTCAGCCTCAATTTGTCCTCCTCCAGCTTCAATCCATTCCCTGAGGTCTGGAGCTGCTCTATGAGGAGAGACTGAGGGGTTTGGGGCTGCTCAGTCTGGAGAGGAGAAGGCTCCCAGGTGACATTATTGTGACCTTTTGGTGTCTGAAGGGGTTACAAGAAAGCTGGGGAGGGACTTTTTAGGCTGTCAGGTAGGGACAGGGCTGGGGGGAATGGAACCAAGCTGGAAATGGGGAGAGTCAGCCTGGATGTTAGGAAGAAGTTGTTCAGCATGAGGGTGGTGAGAGCCTGGCAGGGGTTGCCCAGGGAGGTGGTGGAAGCCTCATCCCTGGAGGTGTTTAAGGCCAGGCTGGATGAGGCTGTGGCCAGCCTGACCTAGAGTGAGGTGTCCCTGGGCATGGCAGGGGGTTGGCACTGCCTGATCCTTGTGGTCCCTACCAGCCCTGCCTGATTCTGTGGTTCTGTTGCTTTCTGACACCTGCTCTAAATCTTCACTCAAGCTCTGCTCCCTGCTCTCTAATTAACCATTTCACTTTGGGAGCCTTCCTGGGCTCCTGGGGAAGAGCTGGGAGCACCTGAGACAAGCCCTGGAGTGGCTCCTCCAGGGCCTGGCAGCCTTGAGAGGATTCTCTCCCCCTGCTGAGGGTGCCATGAGTCCAGCTCCATGTGCTTCCTCAGGACTCGTGTGGCTCTTCTCATACAATCCTGCTTTTAAAGGCATCTTCAAATGATTTAGCTCCCTTAAATGGGGAGGAAAAAAACCTCACCCTTAAGTGTAATTTTTAATTATGCTTCTAATTAGGGGGGGAAGCTGTCATGGAAATGATGGCTTTGAATTGTGACAGGCAGAACATGGAGTGTCAAGCGCAGGTTGCTATTGTTGGAGCTGTGCCTGGCAGTTTGGGTACCTCTTGCAGCTGGAGCACTTCGTTGTGCTAATGTGGCCCTGTGAGATGCAAACTGACAGTGCTTGGGCTGGGGAGGTGCTGGCAGTGAGGGGGTGCAAAACCTCTGCTGCCTTTGTGCATCATTGAGGCCACCAAAGCTGCTTCCTGGGCATGCAGCCACAGCTGCAGGACCTTTGCTAGGGAGAGGAACCCCCAGACCTAAGCACAGCTTTGGGCTCTGCCTGTGAGGCTGCCCTCAGGTAGNTTGTGGCTCTCTGGTGCTAGCACTCAGCCTCTTTGGATGCTGAACACTGTGCTGGTGCCCAGGACATGCAGGAAGGGGTTACAGGGCTGGGATGCTCATCCCTACCTTTGTGTCTCCACTGGGAAGCTGTGCAAAGGTCAGCGAGAGCCTCCCTGGGCTCTGTTTGCACAGAGCTCACCTGCTGAGCCGAGCCCAAGCTGCATCCCTTAGGAGACTCATTCCTGTTACACAAAAGCTGCTAAAGGTCAGTGCTGCATGACAGATGAGTTAGGCTGCAGCTTGCAGGGCTCTGCCCGAGGGGCAGGAGCTGACTTGGTCCTCCCTGCGTTTGAGGCTGACCCAGAGGCCAAGGCTCTGCTGCAGGTTCCCTCCCTAACCCCTGTTGTCACTCCCAGCTGCTGTGCAAAACTCAGCTTGTTTAGGAGGAGAATCATCTTCAAAGCATCCCAACCACCTCCATTTTCTAGCAAAAGCTTGCTTCAGGAGTTAGTAAATCACTTTTAGTAGGCAAATTAGGGCTTGAGATCATCTGCAGATTGATATTTCCCCCCCCTCTTATTTTGCATTCTTTTTCAGGCTTCACCACCAAGCCTGGGGAATATCTCCCTGCTGCAATCAGGATACTCAGGCTATTAAAAATAAAAGAGAGAGAAGGATTTAACTGCTAATTGCACAGAGAGATTCTGCAGTGTGCATCCCACTTGTAATTTAGATTAAATCAGCAGCCCAATAATAACAGGCAGCTTTTTATTGACCCAACAGAGCAGCAAAGTCTGGCTGCAGGAGCTGGCAGCAGAGCTGCTGCTGGGTGCCCTCAGCACTGACTGCACAAAGAGCAACCTGCTGGAGTTTGGGGTTGGCTTTTTGGCCTAAACCTTCAGAAATTCAACTGCTGTGGGCAGCTCTCTGCAGGCTGGAGTCTGGGGTGTGGCTGCCAGCTTGGGGGTGTCAGTGGTGTTGGCATCAGCTGGGAGTGGTGGAAGGGGGACTCAAGATCTGTGGAGTCTGCTTCACTTTTGCACCCCAAAGAGGGTATTTGGGGGTTCTGGGCAAGGGCCACTGAAGGCTTTGCCCCTAGGGTCTCTCAGCCTCTGTGCCCATGGTGCAGGTGCTGCAGGAAGGCTGGGGAGGGACTGGTCAGAAGGGCTTGGAGGGTCCTGGGAGTCCCAAGGGGATTGCTCTTCCTTGGGACTTGGTCGGGCTGGGCTGGCTCTGGGTTGTTACAGGCAGGCAAACATCATCCTGGAGCCTGGGCTGAGAGGCTCCTGGCATTGCCAGGGGGGTATGGCACAGCACTGAGGCAGGGAAGGTGGCAGAGGTCACCATGAGCCCTTGGGTGTGAGAGTATCAATGCCAGTGCCTTCCACAGGCCCAGGCAGCCCAGAGGGCAGAGCAAACCCTCTGCAGCTCCCAGGAACACCCAGGTTGGAACAGACCCTCAGGATCACCAACCCAACCTCTAAAAGCTGCTGCATGATTTCAGTCACAGAATGGCAGGGGCTGGAAGGGGGCTCCAGAGATGCCAAAGGAACCTGTGCCAGGGTCTCACCCCCCTCACTGTGCCCCTCCTGATGCCCAACCTAAATCCTCCCTGCTCCAGCTCTAAGCCACTGCCTCTCATCCTCTCCCTCCAAGCCCTTCTGGCCTGCCTGCAGCACCTGGCACCTGTGATGGGCACAGAGGCTGAGAGACCCTAGGGGCAAAGCCTTCAGTGGCCCTTGCCCAGAACCCCCAAATACCCTCTTTGGGGTGCAAAAGTGAAGCAAACTCGACCAGATCTGAGACCTGGGGGCAGAGTGGACAAAGCCCAGCACCAAACACTGCTGCACCACTGCCTCTTGTTTTGCTGCAGGGCAGCAGAGCAGACCTCAGTGCTGTGCCACCCCCAGCCTGGAGGCTGCTGCCCAGGACTTGGTTCCCAAAGCTTCTGTCCAAAAGGATCTTCCCAGCTGAGTGGGGAAGAAAAAAAATCTTACCTAAAAAAGATCCACTGCTGAAAGCCCTCAGCTGGTTGTGGACTTGAAAATAGGTCTGGGGGAGCTGCTGGGGGGGGTCTGCTTAACTGGAGCCTTAGAAAAGCTTCTTGAGGACTTTGTCAAGGCCACTTTGGCTCCCTCCCCACTGGGTGCTAGCAGCATTCTGTGAGGACTTGATTAAGCTTCTCCAAACTATTTCATCTTCCTGCATTTGCAGCTGAAAATGAGCAGCAATTACCCAGGGAGGACTTCCCTGGCAGAATCCCCTGCTAATTAGGTCTTAAGTGATTAGTTCCCTTCCCATCCTGCCATAGATTTCCATGTTTGTTCCTGGTGTTGGAAGGCTCAGTTGCAGGGGAGAGAAGCCCCAAACAATGAGCAACTTTGGTTGGAGTGGATGTAAACAAGTGCAGGAGGTGCTGAGCAGCTCGGGCAGGGACCTGCCTGAGGCTCCATCCCGGGAGGAATTTGAGCTCAGACTCGATGTGGCCCTGGGCAGCCTTAGCTACCTGGAGGGGTCCCTGCTGCCTGCAGGAGCTGGACAAGACTCTTGGGGGTCACAGAATTAGAGTGGGAGGGGTTGGAAGCGCCCCCCAGAGATCATCCAGCCCAACCCCCCTGCCAGGGCAGGACACCCAGGGCAGGGCACACAGGAACTCATCCAGAGGGGTCTTGAACGGAGGCTCCAGAGCCTCTCTGGGCAGCCTGTTCCAGGGCTCTGCCACCCTCACACAAAGAAGTTTCTCCTCATGCTGAGCTGGAACCTCCTGGGCTCCAGTTTGTGTCCTTTGCTCCTTGTCCTGTCACAGGGCAGCACTGACCAGAGCCTGGCACCACCTTCTTGCCCCCTACCCCTCAGATGCCTACAGACATTGCTCAGATCCCCTCTCAGACCTCTCTCCAGCCCCAGGGCTCTCAGCCTCTCTTCATAGCAGAGATGTTCTGGTCCCTTCATCATCCTCACAGCTCTGTCAGCCTCTCTCCAGCAAATCCCTCTCCCTCTGGAACTGGGGAGCCCAAAACTGGAGACAGTATCCCAGGTGTGGTCTCACCAGGGCAGAGCAGAGGTGGAGCAGAACCTCCCCAGCCCTGCTGGCCACAGGTTTCTGGGTGCCCCCTGGGTGCTCTTGGCCCAATACATTGCTGTGCCATGGGGCACTTGGTGCCTGCTGGGACCCCAAGGGCTGCTCCCCAGGGCTGCTCCCAGCAGGATGAGCCTTCTGGGCCTGTCTGCAGCAGTGCCTGTGGTGCTGCAGCAGCACAAACCCATCCAAGGAGCACCAGGGCTGTGTCCTGGCACAGCTTAGCCCTCAGCACACCAGACAGAGGCAGCTGTGGGGCACAGCCAGCAGCAGCTTTTGCTTGTGGCCACAGCAGGACACCCACCTGGAAAACCTTCCCCTGGTGCTGCTCCTCCCTGCAGTGCCACAGCTGCAGCAGCTCCTTGCATGACTCTCACCCTGGGGGTGACTTCTGCTCTGAGCACGACAAACGCATGCAGGAGAGGCACAGCACTAATTATGACCCTGTCACCTCCATCAGCTCCCCACTAATTGTGTTTTCTTTTTGGAGGGGAGGGGGCCCTTTTTCTGATCTCAGTGCTCAAAGATGTTTGGTTGTGCAAAGGAGGTGAGAAGAAAAGAGGAGAAAGAATTGCATTTTAAAATAGAAGCATCAGGTTAGAGCTTTCTGATGGATTTGAAATTCAAATGACAGCAATGGTAACGATTTTTTGGGTGTGCTGTCAGGAGGGGGAAGGGCAAAGCTCCCCTGGGGCCTTTCTCTGGGGCTGCCCATGCTGCTCTCACCAGGCTGGGCAGATGCTGTTGCTGTGCCAAGGCCAGAGAGTGAACGTGCCGGTGGTAGCCATCAGGCTCAGAGGATGTCAGGGGTTGGAAGGGACCCAAAGAGATGGAGTCCAACCCCAGGGGGTAGCCTTCAGGTGCCCTTTCTGGTTTGAAAATGATCTCAGCTCTGTGTGAAATAAGAAGACTCTGCAAGCTTTTAGCAAGCCCTGCAGGGTGATGCTCTCCCTGGGACAGGAGCTTGGCTCAACCACCTGGGTATGGGGTGGGCATCAGGAAGGTGCCAGGCTCTGGTCAGTGCTGGCCTGTGACAGGACAAGGAGCAGTGTGCACAAACTGGAGCCCAGGAGGTTCCAGCTCAACATGAGGAGAAACTTCTTTGGTGTGAGGGTGGCAGAGCCCTGGAGCAGGCTGCCCAGAGAGGCTCTGGATGTGTTTCTGCTTCTGAACACCTCCAGGGAGGTTGTGGAGCACAGAAACACAGAATGTGATCAAAGATCTGTGCCCTCCAACCTCCCTGGGCAGCCTGTGCCAGTGTCTCCACCACCTCCCTCTCTGTGCTCCACAAGCTTGCCCAGGCCTGAGGAGCTGTGTCTGGATGCCAGGGAAGGGGCTGGCAGTGAGCTGGGCTGCTGCTGGGGGGGCAGAGCCAATGCATTAAACATGATTTGCTCTGCAGCTGATGTGTGGCAATCAAAAGCAAACTCATTTAGGGTTGAGGATCCAGGTTTTAATTGGCAGCCCACATTCAGCTGGGTGTGTGGGCAGGGGGGAGAACTCTTCACCCTCCTGGATGTTGGGGTTGGGGGGGGAAGTTGCTGAGAGCTGCTTCCACCAAGGGCTTGTGCAAAGCCTCAAGTTTGTTGTCCTCTGGGAGTTGTTCTCCATCCATGGCATGAGGAGGAGCTCATAGACTGAGGTTGAGCCTTGGTTGGACAGAAGAGGAAGGTGTGGATGTGGCAGGAAACTGAGAATTTGTGGGGACACTTTGTTGGGGACTGCAAGCTGGAAAAATGAGGGAATCAAGGCCCCTGTGCATGGGAGAGGTGCAGGGAGAGGTTGGCTCTGCCCTGGGGATCAGGTCTCTTGCAGTCTAGCAGCAAGGAGGTGGCTGCAGCTGGCATGGTCACTGCTTTGGGTGTGAAGGGCAAGGGCAGAGGCTGGCACCTGGAAAAGAACCACCCCAGGGAGCAGGAGAGGTTGGGACTGAGCTGTTGGTGTGCAGGGGTGGAGACAGAAGGGCAGGCAGGGAACATCAGAGGCCAAATCGCTCAGATCTGAAGAGGCTCTGCAGGAGACAGCCTGAGGAAGAGCAATGTGAGTGCAGGACTTGCTTGGTGTGGCAGAAAGTGGAAAGGAGAATGGGAGGGAGATGGAAAATGAATGTTCAGCTTCTCTCTGGGTGAAGCTGAGCAGGGCAGCAGTGAGGGGGCCTCTGGCACAGCTCTTAGCAGCTGGAGATGTCCTCCCCTTGCTCTCTTCTAGCAGCAGTGGCAGGCAGGGCAGGGCAGCTGAAGCCTGGCACTGAGCAGCCCAGCACTTACCTGGGACTGTGCTTTAGGGGCAGGAAATCAGAGACTGCCCTGGGCTGAGCAGGGGCTGCTGGGGGAGTCCAGCAGCAGCCTCTGGGGTGCTTTGGTCAGCAAAAGCATCTTTGGATCCAGGAAGGAGTGAGAGCAGCTGGGCAGGTGCCAGCTCTCACTGTCAGGTGTGGGGGAGGCTTTATCCAGGTAACCTTTGGGGTTTAGCCTGGCAAACTCCCTCCTGTTTGTGATGGACAATGCAGGAGCCAAGTCCCTTTCTCTGGAACCTTCCCAGGCCTGTCTGGGTGTGTTCTGTGTGCCCTGAGCTGGATTGTCTGGTCCTGCTCTGGCAGGGGGGTTGGACTGGGTGAGGTCTTTAGGTCCCTTCCAGCCCCTGAGATGCTGTGGGGCAGGACAGGCAAGAGGCACTGGTGGTGGTTTGGCTGTGCCAGGCACAAGCACCAAAGGCAAGCTTGCAGGCTGGCAGGGCCCTGCAGAGAGCTGGCAGCTGCTTCCTGCAGGGCCTGCCTGGGTGCACCCCCAGCAAATGAGACATTGACCTTTTGCTGTGCTGCATGGTTGGCAAAATTGATGCTGCCCTGGGCAGGGGAATTGACTCTGGCTGGGTGATGCTGTGGCTCTTGCTCACTCAGATTAATTCCACTCAGCTAACTCCCTGTGGAGCCTGGCAGCACCCCTGGGTCCCTGTGGAAAACAAAGCCTGGCAAAGGCATCCCTGGTTATGGAACCCACGAGCTCAGGTGGTGGAAGCTGACTCCACATTGCCTGTAACTTCTCTTCCATCATTGCCCAGAGCAGAGGAGCTGCCCCTGGCTAGCTCAGTGAATCTGTCACTGCCTCTCAGCCCAGGCCAGAGGTCCAGCAGACACTTCCCACTGCTGAGGCCACAGGGGAGGGTGGTAGAGGAGAGGCTGAGAGCTGAGTTTGTTCAGCCTGGACAAGTGTCCAGTTCTGGGCCCCTCAGTCCAAGAGAGATGTTGAGGTGCTGAAAGGTGTCCAGAGAAGGGCAGCAAGGCTGGGGAGGGGCCTGGAGCACAGCCCTGTGAGGAGAGGCTGAGGGAGCTGGGGGTGTGCAGCCTGCAGAAGAGGAGGCTCAGGGCAGCCCTCATTGCTCTCTGCAGCTATTCCCTCTCTTACTGTTGATGTTTTGGCAAAATCTCTGAGCTGCCTCTTCCCAGGCTGCTCTGTGCCCCCTCCAGCTCCTGGCACATCAATGCCAATCTGTTCAGCACCACAGGCAAGCCTGGGGTGTGTGTGTGGGGGGGAAGATTAATTGAAGACTTCATTTCTTTTATTTTCATTTGATTAGATAAAGTGTTGGAGGCATCAGGCCCTGCTTATGTGCTGCTGGAGGCCTCGTGTTGGCCATGAATCACAGCTCCCAGCTGCCACAGCCTGCTCACCTCAGCTCCAGGATGGAGCTGCAGCAAACAGTCTGCAGGCAGAGCCCTCCAGGGGCAGGCTGCACAGCTCAGCTGCCAGCACCTCCCCGGGGCAGAGCCGAGGAAAAGGAGCTCAGCTCCAGGTGGGGTGGGTTAGAAGTGGCTTTGGCAGGAGGGTTGGGGGCCAGGGATGGGTCTGCAGGGTGCAGGTCTGCAAAGGGCAGCAGCTGGCTGGAGCTGAACTCAGCCAGGCTGGGTTGGGAGCAGTGAGTAAATCAGAGCTGCAAGCAGCTGATGCAGGAGTCTTGCAGAGCAGCTGCTTCACCCCAGACCTGGGAGCCACCAGCAAGAGAGGAGACCTCCTCCTCCTCCTCAGGCCAGCTTCTCTTACTGCCTTGGCAGCACAACAGCAACCAGACCCTTCCAGACCACAGCAGCTCAGGATTCCTTCATGCAGCCTAACACTGTTCTGTGAGTGCTTGGAACCAGGCCTGACCTCCTCAGTGCCCAGCTGGGGCAGCAGAGCCTCAGCACCACTGCTGCATGCAGCAGGTGCTCCTCAGGCTCAGTCACCACCAGGACCCCTGCAGCATCCCCTGCCCCAGGCCACTCATCCTCCATGGGCAGGCTGCAGCCAGCTCTTGCTGCTTCCCCTTGGGCTCCTCCTCCCAAACAGCTTCTTGGTGCTCACCCAGAGACAGATGGAAGGGCAGTGAGGAGCTGCATGAGGAGTCCCCAACAGCTTCCCTCCTGCTTCTTCCATTTGCTGCTTTTCTTCCCAGCCAGCAGTGGGAAGTCTGCAGGAAGAGCTCTTGCTGGAGCTCAGCTCCTGGGGAGAGGCAATGAGCACACACAGCCTGCAGCCCTGAGCAGGAGGCAGAGATTCCAGCTGGCAAGAGGCATCCAGGCTGAGAGCTGCCTTTAGGCTTTCCTGGAGGGAACAAAAAAACCCCAAACCTCCCCACTGGAAAACGTCAGGCAGTGTTTACCTGAAATTCTTCCCAGCTAAGGGGAAATGAAAGGAGGAGGAGCAATAAAAAGCAGCAATCTCAAACCTGGTGGCCTGGAAGTGCTTTGGGTTTCAGCCAGGAGCCACATCCAGCCCTCACCAGTGCCCCCCCAGAGGGCCATGAGCAGGTAGGGAGGATGTGGCACACACAGCACCAAGGTGGTTTGGGGCTTGCTGCCCCAGTGACCTGAATGCACTTCAGAGATTGCTGTGCTCTGCTCCAGGAGTGCTCCTCTGGGCGATGGCAGGCAGGAAAGCTTGGATAATCCAAACCTGGGAGCCACCAGCAGGTGAGGAGACTTCTTCCTCCTCCTCAGGCCAGCTTCTCCTATTGCCCTGGCAGCACAACAGCAGCCAGACCCTTCCAGACTCTGGCAGCTCAGGATTCCTTCATGCAGCCTCAGTGCTGCTCCCCACACAGGCAGTTGGCTGCTGCCCCAGGGCCAGGGAGCCCAAACTGCCAGGAGGAAATGCTGCAGTTGGGATCCTGCTCTTGTTCTGTGTGAGTGAGCACAGCTGGCAGATGGGCAGAGCTGACCCTGCCCCCCCTGCTCTGCTGAGACCTCACCTGGGGTGCTGGGGGCAAAAGCAAGGGGGGCAGGGACCTGCTGGAGGGGATCCAGAGGAGGCTGCAAGGGTGATGAGAGGGCTGGAGAAGCTCTGCTGTGGGGCTGGCAGCCTGGAGCAGAGAAGCTGCAGGGAGACCTCAGAGCTGCATTTCAGTACCTGAAGGGAGCTGCAGGAGGGCTGGGGAGGGGCTGTGCAGAAGAGTTGCTTTTATTTGTCTCTCTCCATATATATATATTTTTTTTTTATCTCACAGTGCAGGAAGAATCAATTAGGAAATCACCACAGTGACAGAAAACCACACAGAGGGATAAGAGTCAAAGCTCCTCTGGGGCTGTGCTTTGCAGTTCAGTTCCCTCCTGGTGGCCTCAGACTCAGCCACAGGACCTTGGTGTGAGAGGTAAGAGAAGAATGGACAAGAAAAAGCCAAGGGGGTGCCAGCAGGGGGGAAGGGGCAGCTCCTGCACCCCACCAACCAGGTGTGTGCCCTGCACAGCCTGTGCCACCCCTGGCACTCGTGCCAGGCATGCAGAGGTGCAGGTTGTGCCACCAGCATTGCAGGGCTGGGCACTGAGGAGCAGATGGCACCCAGCCAGGGGCTCATGGGCAGCAGCTCCCTTGGCATGAGCCCTTCTGGAGCCTTTGCCCTGGGATTCTGTGGCAGGGGATTGTGGAGCAGAGCAGCTGCAGCCCTCACTGCCAGCACTGAATGGTGGCTGTGGGACTTTGAAGGCTTAATCATCTTCCTCTCAGTGCCTTGTGGCTTGCAGGTATTTGGGGGCTTGTTGCTTTTTTGTGTTCCCTCATTTTGCTGTCAATTCCAGCTTGATGTTATTAAAATTGCTCTGGTTGCCTCTGCTTAAAATTCCCCAGCTGCAGTGTTTGCTGGAGAGAAGGGAGCAGCTCAGATCCTCCTCCTGGTTCTTGTTCCTCTTCAGTGGTTCCTGGGATCAGCACCTCTGGAACTGCCAGCAGGGAACAGACCCTTGGGGTCAGGAAGAGGCTTGTGGGAGGCAGGGGCCAGAAGCTTTGTGCAGGTTCAGGGTCATGCTGGACCTCCAGGCTGAGGAGGATCTGTTCTCAGGACAAATCTGCTCCAGAGATGTTCCTGAGGAGATGTCACAAGGCACAGGCAGCAGAGGGTTGGAAGCAGCATCNCAGGGGCCAGGGCTCAGCCTCAGGGCAGAAGATGCTCCAAAGCTTTAATCAGTGCAAAGTGGAGAAGACAACAAGCAGCAGGCAGGCACCTCCCTGGCAGCCAAATCCTTCCCTGTGGGGAGGCAGAAGAGACTCTGCAGGACTCCATGGATGCAGGCTCTGTGCTCCCTGCCCCCATGCAAATGTCTTCTCTGGGAGGGTGAAGATCTCAGCAGTGCTGTGGCTCCAGCTGCTGCCCTGCCCAGGGCTGCTCAGCACAGGAACCAGCTCTGGGCTCTGAGGAACATGACAAATGTCAGAGGCCTTTGTGAAGGGGAAGCAAAGAGCAGAGACTGACAACTGCTGGAGTGAGAGGGGAGGAGGCAAATGTGCTCTGGTGGGCAGCAGGGGCAGTGCCTATGGAAACAAGAGCTGCATCCCAGAAAAGCCTGGAGTGGGGCAGGGAGCAGCAGCAGCCTGCTCCAGAGAGGAGAATGGGCAGAGAAGGGCCTGGGGGTGTGCAGGGGTGGAGACAGAA
>WBNM01026539.1:8421-22589 GCA_013399055.1 Ramphastos sulfuratus
GCTGCAGCAGCTCAGCTATGAGGACAGGCTGAGAGAGTTGGGGCTCTGCAGCCTGGAGAAGAGAAGGCTTCCAGGAGACCTTAGAGTAGCCTTCCAGGATCTGAAGGGGGCTACAGGAAGGCTGGGGAGGGACTATTGACAAGGTCTTGTAATGACAGGACAAGGGGCAATGGGTTTGAAGTGGCAGAGGGGAGATTGAAAGTGGATGTTAGGAGGAAGTTGTTTGCAGTGAGGGTGGTGAGACACTGGCACAGGAGGTTGTGGCTGCTCCCTCCCTGGAGGGGTTCAAGGCCAGGTTGGATGAGGCCTTGAGTGACCTGTGCTAGTGGGAGGTGTCCCTGCCTATGGTAGGGGGTAGGAACTGGATGATCCTTGAGGTCTCCTTCCAACCTTACCATTCTCTGATTCTATAACAGAAAGACAGGTTAGGCTCAGAACCAAGCTGTACTGACCTCTCTGAATGTGCCTTCCAGCAGGGTATCCAGATGTTGGAGAGGAGCAGGAGTTTTGTCCTTGAATCGTGTCAGCAGTCGCCGCTCGATGGCTCGGAACTGCACTGCCCTCTCAGCCAGCAGCTCCTCAAATCTCTCCGCATTCAGCCGCAGCTGCAATTCAAAGGGTTTCAAGAATTCAGCTCCAGGGTTCTGCAGGTCTTATGTGTGCACCTTCCAAATTAGCTGGGAGAATGGCAGAAACATTTTTGGGAGATTGTGCATCATTCAAATAAGCTAATGCCAGGTGTGCCAGCTGCATGTGAGACCCCACCTGGAGTGCTGTGTGCAGCTCTGGAGCCCCCAGCACAAGCAGGACATGGAACTGCTGGAGACAGTCCAGAGGAGGCCATAAAGATGCTCAGAGGGCTGCAGCAGCTCTGCTGTGAGGACAGGCTGAGAGAATTGGGGCTGTGCAGCCTGGAGAAGAGAAGGTTTCCAGGAGACCTTAGAGTAGCCTTCCAGTATCTGAAGGGGGCTCCAGGAAGAGAGATGACTATTGACAAGGTCTTGTAGTGACAGGACAAGGAGGAATGGGTTTGAACCTGCAGAGAGGAGAATGAAACTGGATGTTATGAAGAAGTTCTTCACAGTGAGGGTGGTGAGACACTGGCACAGGTTGCCCAGGGAGGCTGTGGAGCACAGAATCACAGAATGTGATCTTGGATTGTGCCCGTTGACTCTGAACTGCTGAGACCTCATCTCAAACACTGTGCCCAGTTCTGGTATCCCCAGCATAAGAAGGTCATACAGCTGGTGGGGTGAGCCCAGAGGAGGACACAAAGTTGATCCAAGGTCTGAAGCAGCTCTGCTATGAGGCTATCCCTCATAGCTGAGGGAGCTGGGGGTGTGCAGCCTGGAGAAGACTCTGGAGGAATCTTAGAGATGTCTTCCATTACCTGAAGAGATCCTACAGGAAGGCTGCAGAGGGACTTTCCATAAAAGGGTGTCTAAAGACATGCCAAGGGTGAATGATTTGAAGCTGAGAGAGAGCAGAACTAGACTAGAGCTGAGGAAGAAGTTCTTCAGTCCAAGGGTGGTGAGACTCTGGAACAGCTTGCCCAGGGAGGCTGTGGATGCTCACTGCCTGGAAGTGCTCAAGGCCAGGATGGATGAGGCCTTGAGCAAAGTGGTCTAGTGGAAGGTGTCCCAACCCATATCCCTGCCAGGAGGGGTGGAATGAGATATGTAAGGTCCTTCCAACCTAAACTATTCTATGAAACCATGAATCTTTGTGTGATGATGGCTCAGCCTCACAGAACATATAGCATCATGGAAGGATATCCAATAGCATTTCTCACTGGTTGCCCAACACATCAGTTTAATAGACACTTTCTAGCTATTGTCTTCCTTAACTGGAAAACTTGGGCAGTAAGGAGTGCATAGATTTATATTCACTATTTCTCCAAGCAAGCTGCACTGTTAGAGCTGCACCTTCCTGTTTCCTGAAAGCAAACTGCCTGTGATTAGAGCTAGAACCTTATTAATCATCATTCTAACACACAACCAATTTTTTCAGCTAGCAGAAAGAACATGAACTCGCTGACATCTTTTTTGAACATACCTCAAAATGCTGATCAATTAGTTCAAAATATTCCTGCAGGGGAATTGATCCAGAAAAGGAACATGCAAAATCCTTGCAGTTTTGCTTCCTGAAATGTTCTTCCAGTCGAAGTGTGAGCTCTTTTGTGATCAGCCAAAGGTCCTCCAAGTGATCACTCTGGATTCTGTATCGCTCTTAGAAGACAAGAACAAATACAAGACTGATAAACACCTGTGGAATGCACTGACTGTACAACACAGCTTGGAGAACACAACAATTTCACTTGCTCACTGCATCCAAAGCCTGTGAGATTTCTGGAGGAGAGACACACTCACTGACGTTAAAGAAACATTTGGGTATTATTGGGGTCAGTCGCGAAGTGAGGACAAAAGAGAGTATTTAACAGGAAATTTTGAAGCACAGAATTAATCACAGAATGGTAAGGTTGGAAGGGACCTCAAGGATCATCTAGTTCCAACCCCCTGCTATAGGCAGGGACACCTCCTACTAGAACAAGTTACTCAAGGACACATCCAACCTGGCCTCGAACACCTCCAGGGAGGGAGCAGCCACAACCTCCCTGGGCAACCTGTGCCAGTGTCTCACCACCCTCACTGCAAACAACTTCCTCCTAACATCCACTTTCAATCTCCCCTCTGCCACTTCAAACCCATTGCCCCTTGTCCTGGCATTACAAGACCTTGTAAATAGTCCCTCCCCAGCCTTCCTGTAGCCCCCTTCAGATCCTGGAAGGCTACTCCAAGGTCTCCTGGAAGCCTTCTCTTCTCCAGACTGAAGAGCCCCAACTCTCTCAGCCTGTCCTCATAGCAGAAACTCATAACAAACTGCTGCAAATCATCTGGAAAGCTACAGGCAGTAACAGGTTAAACAAATTGCTGCTTCCTGGGCTCTAGGAGGGTAAATGGAGGCAGGAAAGCAGGACTTAGCACAAGAAGTATTCATTGTTTCATGACACTGCTTAACTCCAGAGGAATTACTGGGTAAGAAGTCAGGCTGCCTGCAAGCTCTGCCACAACACAACCTGAGTGAGCTTTTCTGAGGGCTGGAAGTAGAAGCAGGCTCAATTCACTTCACCATGGCAGAAACCCAGCACCCAAGGGTCTGATAACAGTGGCAACAAACCAACTGCAGTCCACCTAACGTCTTGAATGCCTTTTGGAAGCAGGCTTAGCAGGTAACACACTCAATATACTTTTTACTACATCTCCACTTCTTAGGCAATCTTCCAGTAGGAGAAGTCAGACAACAACATTGCTGAGATGTTGCTGTGCTTCACTCTAGACACAGCTAAGAAGGTGACTTTTATCCATCCCCACACTATGGCTTTGTAAAAATGGCTTAGTGTAA
Source organism: Ramphastos sulfuratus (assembly GCA_013399055.1). Taxonomy (NCBI): domain Eukaryota; kingdom Metazoa; phylum Chordata; class Aves; order Piciformes; family Ramphastidae; genus Ramphastos; species Ramphastos sulfuratus. The sequence continues at coordinate 11,824 of WBNM01026539.1, forward strand.
AAATGAAGCTGTTACTAGAGACTGAAAACACAAATCCTGCTAGGCAGTCTAATCTGTCCCAACTAACTCATTTAAGAGATCTTACTGAATTTCAAATATCAAGTAACTGGGATGAGATTTTATTTCTCTTGCTCCCAGTCCACATTTGTGCAATCTTCTCTTCTGTTTCCAAGGAATCAGAACTAACTGGATGTAGAGAAAAAAACATTGTGGAAAATCTGAACTCAGAACGGTTGGAGTGAGTCCAGAGGAGGGCCACAAAGATGATCAGAGGGCTGGAGCACCTCTGCTATGAGGATAGGTTGAAGTAGCTGGGGGTGTTCAGCCTGGAGAAAAGAACACTCCAGGGGGACCTCAGAGCTGCCTGCCAGTGCCTGCAGGGATCCTGCAGGAAGGCTGCAGAGAGATTTTTCATCAGAGTGTCTAGAGACAGGCCAAGGGGGAGTGGTTTGGAGCTGAGGTAGAGCAGGGTTAGACTGGAGCTTAGGAAGAAGTTCTTCAGTAGGAGGGTGGTGAGACTCTGGCACAGGCTGCTCAGGGAGGTTGTGGCTGCCTCCTACCTGGGGGTGTTGAAGGTCAGGCTGGATGAGGTCTTGAGCAGCTGAGTCTAGCAGAGAGGTGTCCCTGCCCATGGTGGAGAGGTTGAAGGAGATGAGCTCTGAGGTTCCCTCCAGCCTGAGCTATCCTAGGATTCTATGATGACTATGATCATAGCAGCATTTTATTTTTAATTGTGTTTTTTTTCAAATAAGCACTTTCAACCAACAATTCCTTATTTCTTTTCATTACTCATCCATCAACATCCTATTCAAAAGGAGAGACCTCATGACATTCAACAAGGCCAAGCCCAAGGTCCTGCACCTGGGTAGGCACAATCCCAAGCACAGCTCCAGGCTGAGTGGGGAATGGCTGAGAGCAGCCCTGAGGAACAGGCCCTGGGGGTGTGGGGTGATGAAAAGCTCAAGATGAGGCTGCAGTGTGAGTGCAGCCCAGACAGCAACTGTGTGCTGGGCTGCAGCAAGAGCAGTGTGGGCAGCAGGGCAAGGGAGGGGATTCTGCCCTTTTGCTCTGCTCTTCTCAGACCCCATCTGGAGTCCTGTGTGCAGTTCTGGAGCCCCCAGCACAGGAAGGACTTGGAAGTGTTGGAGCCAGTCCAGAGGAGACCACAAAAATGCTCAGAGGGCTGCAGCAGCTCTGCTCTGAGGACAGGCTACAAGAGTTGGGGCTCTGCAGCCTGGAGAAGAGAAGGCTTCCAGGAGACCTTAGAGTAGCCTTTCAGTATCTGAAGGGGGCTACAGGAAGGCTGGGGAGGGACTATTGACAAGGTCTTGCAATGACAGGACAAGGGGCAATGGGTCTGAAGTGGCAGAGGGGAGATTGAAAGTGGATGTTAGGAGGAAGTTGTTTGCAGTGAGGGTGGTGAGACACTGGCACAGGTTGCCCAGGGAGGTTGTGGCTGCTCCCTCCCTGGAGGTGTTGAAGGCCAGGTTGGAGGAGGCCTCGAGTGACCTGTGCTAGTGGGAGGTGTCCCTGCCTATGGCAGGGGGTTGGAACTGGATGATCCTTGAGGTCCCTTCCAACCTTACCATTCTGTGATTCTATATGATTCTATGAAAAAGGCTTGCTGGGGTTTGATATCAAATAATTCTCCTCCTTTGCCCTTGTTGAGGAGGTTCACAGTAAATCAGATTAAACAGAATTCTTTGGAACTTGAATGTACTTATTTAAAATTTTCCTCAACATTAGTAATTCAAGATTGTTTGACATTACAACTGGCATCATTCCCAGGTTATGGATTTCACTGAACAGAGAATGACAAATGTTGTTTACAGTGCAACAGGAAAGAAGCAAGTTTTATTTAAAAACATGCCTGTTAAAGCAAAGCACACCATCTGCTAAAGATAACATTCAACCTAATATCCATTTTTAAAACACTCACAGTGTAATGGCTGGGCTTGGATGGATCCTCATGCTTTGCCTTAAGTGATTTTTCCTTGAGGGAAATTAGCTCAGATGTTTGCAGGCCAAATCAACAGTCATTCCATTTATAACTGACACATCTAATACATTAATGGCTTAGAGTGGGGAGGACTAATTTCCTCCAAAATGCATATTGGGTTTCCATACATTGTCTGTTGGTCAATACAAACACAATCTCATTTCACCATGGCCTGAGGAGAGAGCATTGCAGCCATTTGCTCTGCATGATCTCCCAGCACTCAAAAAAGGTGGCTTAGATTCAGAGATATTTAAGCCCCATCCCTATGAGGTTTTAAGGCAGGATGGATGGGGCTGTGAGCAAATCTAGGGCAGTGTGAGCTGTCCCTGCCCATGGCAGGGGGGTTGGAACTGGATGATCTTTGAGGTCCCTTCCAACCCTGACAGTTCTGTGCTTCTGTGATGGTAAGAAATTGGAATAAAGGCCTCCCAGGTAGTGCAGCATTTCACAGGATCACAGACACACCCAGGTTGGCAAAGCCCCTCAGGAGGACCAACTCCAACCTAGAACTCTACCCTACAAGATTCACCTTAAACCATAGCCCCAAGCACCACATCCAAACCACCCTTAAACACATCCAGGCTGGGGGACTCCACCACCTCCCTGGGCAGCTCATTCCAGTCCCTGACCACTCTGTGAAAAACTGCCTAACAGATCAGAGAAATAATAGCCTTTCATTTCTCTCCCCAGCTCATGCCCATCTATGGGTTTAGGAAGGGAGGTTCTTTAATTCTAGTCTGTAACATGCTACATGGGAGGACAGGCTGAGAGAGTTGGGGCTCTGCAGCCTGAAGAAGAGAAAGCTTCCAGGATCTGAAGGGGGTTACAGGAAGGCTGGGGAGGGACTATTGACAAGGTCTGGTAATGCCAGGACAAGGGGCAATGGGTTTGAACTGGCAGAGGGGAGATTGAAACTGGATGTTAGGAAGAAGTTGTTTGCAGTGAGGGTGGTGAGACACTGGCACAGGTTGCCCAGGGAGGTTGTGGCTGCTCCCTCCCTGGAGGTGTTCAAGGCCAGGTTGGATGAGGCCTTGAGTGACCTGTACTAGTGGGAGGTGTCCCTGCCTATGGCAGGGGGTTGGAACTGGATGATCCTTGAGGTCCCTTCCAACCTTACCATTCTGATTCTATGATTCCATTCTAAAAACTTTCTCCTAACGTTCAATATAAACCTCCCCAGCCTCAGCTTGAGGCCATTCCCCCTTGTTGTGTCTCCAATTCCCTGTGAGCAGAGCCCAGCAGCAGCCTCTCCACAATGCCCCTTCAGGTAGCTGCAGACAGCAATGAGCTCTGTCCTCAGCCTCCTCCTTTTTCATCTGCATACACCAGTTCCATAGAAGATCTGTCCACTCAAGCATCACCATTTCAGCTGTATGAAATCCCACTACATATTTTTATTTTTTATGGATAGTCACTGCTCACAAAAAAACAAAAACAAAACATCTGAACTATGCTTTATCAAACTTTTTACAATCAGAAAAAAGTTTATTTAAATAGGGGGGATTGGTTTGCCTCAACCACACCAATCCAACACATGAAGTGGATGTTGGAAACAGGCTGCTAACAGAGATGGCATCAAAAAACTCCTCTGTTTTATGAAGCAATAACACCCAGACAAGAAGTGAGTGTTCACACTAAGAGAAACAGAGATGTTAAATCTCCTTTCTGAAGTGAACCTCACAAAGTCAAGCAGCGTGGGAAAGTTTAGAGTTAAAGACTACAAGCATCATTCCTAGCTGGTGAACAAACAAACCTGAGAGGAGCAGCTTGAGGGCTTGGGGTGAGGGAATTGAAAGTTATAACCTCACTAGAAACTCAAATGTATTTATTATACAGGCACAAATCTGTCTCTTGAACAGCGTCGAGTTGAGCAACTATGCAAAACAAAGTGAAAGGTTCCAATTGCCGTCCAGAAAAATGATGTTGTTTAAGATCTAAAGAATGGAGAGGGTTTAGAGAGTCTGTCAGAGCTAAAATTGCTCAAGTTCCCCTATTTAAACAACTGAAAACAAACTGAGGATAAATCAGCATTCAAATAATGCATGACCATACATGTCCCACACAAATGGATCACGAAGCCATTGTTGGTACAACACAAGCAACCCTCCAGCTGCTTTCTGGGGTTGATTTGATTGCACCAAACATGGTATTCAGCATTGTCTCAGGGCTGACACCACCACTATTTATATCATAGAATCATAGAATGGTAAGGTTGGAAGGGACCTCAAGGATCATCCAGTTCCAACCCCCTGCCATAGGCAGGGACACCTCCCACTAGTACAGGTCACTCAAGGCCTCATCCANTCCAATACTTGAAGGGATCCTCCAGGAAGGCTGCAGAGGGACTTTTCCTGAGGGTGTCTAGAGACAGGATAAGGGGCCATGGTGTGAAGCTGAGGGAGAGCTGTTTGTTAGACTGGATCTTAGGAAGAAGTTCTTCAGTAGGAGGATGGTGAGAGTCTGGAATAGGCTGCCCATGGAGGTTGTGGCTGCCTCTTCCCTGGGGGTGTTGAAGGCCAGGCTGGATGAGACCTTGAGCAGCTGAGTGTAACTGAGAGGTGTCCCTGCCCATGGTGGGGAGGTTGGAGTAGATGAGCTCTGAGGACCCTTCCAAGCTGAGCCACTCCTAGACTCTATGTTCATACATTCAGTGAATCTACAACCTTATACTTAAAGAGGCATGAACAGACAGAGACAGGCATTTACTTTTACCTACAGAAGCAAATAAGTAGAGACTGGTGCCAAATTAAGGTCAAAGATACTTAAATTTAGCAGATCATTTGAAAATTGCTTTTTAATTCCTTTCCCAAGTAGATGACTGCTCCTAAAACCAGGTGTTGAAATCTTCAAGGAAAATAGGGGGTCTTGCATTACTGCAACATCAGTATTGTTTCATTTAAAAGAGAAATAAATTTGCTAAAACCTAGAAGATAAACATACATACATGAACTGGTGATCAGGCCTCTGTCATACTAAGAGCACTTACGTGACGTTTTAGAAGCCAGAAGAGTGGTTTTTGAACCAGTTAAAAACTGAAATCCCAGAACATTTGCCTGGTCATCATCAGATGGATCAACAAAGTCTGCAAGAGAAAGCAGAATATGATTTTCTACAACCTGACACTGACAAGCAACAAAACATCGAGCCAGAGCCAGGACCGTATCAGCTTCTGCAGGGGCAACTGAGAAGGGCAACCTGAACGAGACTGCCTCAGAAGCAAAGAGCAGCAGCTTGGAGTGCCCTGCTTTGCTTCACAGGGCCAAGCTGAGCCACACCTCCTGCCCCAGCCTGGAGACAACAGGCAGATTGCTCAGAGGTTCAGTCTGCATTGTGGCATCCCTCAGGGGTCAGTGCTGGCACCAGTGCTGTTTAACATCTTTGTCAGTGCCATGGACAGAGGAATCAGTGCACCCTCAGCAAGTGTGCAGATGGCACCAAGCTGTGTGGCACAGTCGACTTGCTAGAGGGCAGGGATCCATCCAGAGGGACCTGCACAGGCTGCAGAGCTGTGCCCAGGACAACCTCATGACATTCAACAAGGTCAGGTGTAAGGTCCTGCACCTGGGTAGGCACAATNGCAGTGAGGGTGGTGAGACACTGGCACAGGTTGCCCAGGGAGGTTGTGGCTGCTCCCTCCCTGGAGGTGTTCAAGGCCAGGTTGGAGGAGGCCTTGAGTGACCTGTACTAGTGGGAGGTGTCCCTGCCTATGGCAGGGGCTTGGAACTAGATGATCCTTGAGGTCCCTTCCAACCTTATCATTCTGTGATTATCTACAAGGAACTGTGATTATTGTACAAACCAAAGCCTCTCACATTTTCCTGGATGTGAGGTCACCTTTCATTTAGATCCTTATGCAAAAATTAAGAGGTGTCATTGTACCGGGTTAGGGTGGATCCCTCCCCTGGTAAAATAAACTCACCACAACATGGATTTTTTCTGAAGTCAGGGAAAAAAAATTAATTGTATTTCTAATAGTTTTAACTAAAATATAACAAAATAGGGAAAAAAATACAACTACTACAAGAATATAATAACCTGAGGGAAGATGAGGAAGGGCTGAAGCGGCGGCAAAGCAGCAAAAGCAGCAGCAGCCAAAACAGTGGCAGGGGAAGATAGCAGCAGGCACAGCAGAAGCAGCAAGGGGCAGGTCCAAGTTGTGCTTCCAGACATAAAGCTCTAGATGCTCCAATGAAATATTAACTTATCCACTGTTGCCATTCTATGGCCTATCCCTAGAATGTTCACCTCAGAGCTTCCACTTCTAAGTTTCTCTGTTCTGAATTATTTTATGTCTGAGGTAGGAATCTAACTCAAATCTAACTCAAACACAGGTTTGACACAGGTCATGAAAATGTTTTAAGCAGGCTCTCTTTCCAGTACCACACACACCTAGATCACTATAAATTAGCTACTCTGCCATGCCCACCTTCCTTTTCATTCTATGGAGTGGATCAGACCAGGTTAAAAGGCTCAGTTTCAGAGAAGTCTCATTTAAAAACTACTCCCTGTCACTTCTCCCACCTCTCCCCTAAAAGCAAGGCAAAGCAGCTAGTACAAGACACACATTTTTTAGAATACATCAAGAATCCCAAGTTCCTTCACTGATCAAGAGCATTATGCACTTCTTTTCCTTCCCCTGTCATTGAAAATGGGATGAACAGAAAGCAGAAGATGTCAGTACCTTCTGGGACAGATTTGGCTTTTGCTTTGTGTTGTATTTGCAACAAGAAAACATAATGCTCTATTTTGAAAGCATTACTATTGCTTAACCATACTGGAAGCCTGTGATTAAACCCCCAATATGCAGAGCTCTGAAAAACAGTTTCTCTTTTCCAAGTATTACCCAGCACACTCATTTGCAAGATAAGGGATATTTATGCTCCCAGTGAAGCAAATGATGCTACCAGAAAACCCAACTGTGCCTACTCTTAGACAAATGTACTAAAAGGAAATGTTTCCAACAGAGGTTCAGCTCCATCTTAAAAACATCATATCCAAGTTGCTGGCCCATAGAGTTCTCAGGAAGCTGTTCCAGGATCTTAGTCTTTTGAAGTGCAGAAACTTCATCTCTGCCAGACTGAACTTACTCACAATCACTCTCTAAGCCTTGTGTATTCATATCTTCTTGTCCTAGTGTGATCATCTAGATCCACCATGCAGCCACAAAATACTTAACTCCCTTTTCTTTTGCCTGTTATGAAGCTAAATGAGTCACTTTCTTTCAATTCTCCTCTTCAAATCCCTGGGTAATATTCAGAGCCTTTTTCTACGCTGTTGAGTTTGAATTAATTTTTATTTAATATCAACAAGCAGCACTCTGAGTGCCAGTGGACAGAAACATGATAGTGGTTTGCTGCATGGAAACATTTTGTCTAATGCCTCCTCAGCTCTTATTTGTCTGCAGCATATTGTACTATAGAGTATTTCTTTATAGAATCATAGAATGGTTTAGGTTGGAAGGGACCTCAAAGATCACGTAGTTCCAAGCCTCTGCCATAGGCAGGGACACCTCCCACTAGTACAGGTTGCTTAAGGACTCATCCAACCTGGACTTGAACACTCCAGGGAGGGAGCAGCCACAGTCTCCCTGGGCAACCTGTGCCAGTGTCTCAACCACCCTCACTGTTTCAATCTCTCCTCTGCCAGTTCAAATCCATTGCCCCTTGTTTTGACATTGCAAGACCTTGTCAATAGCCCCACCCCAGCCTTCCTGTAGCCCCCTTCAGATACTGGAAGGCTACTCCAAGGTCTCCTGGAAGCCTTCTCTTCTCCAGGCTGCAGAGCCTGTACTTACCGCAGAGGTGCTGCAGCCATCTGAGCATCTTTGTGGCCTCCTCTGGACCCTTGGCACAAACAATTGGCACAAACAATTCCTGTTGGAGCTCCTAACACATTTTCTGTTGTAGCCATCTTTAAAAGCATACCTGGGAAAATGGTGAGAAAGCTGATGGGAGGTTTATTGGTATCAATGGTCAGCTTGTGGCTTGCTGCTTTGGAAGGTTGAGCTGGAGAGCAAATCAAGCGCAGAGGCAGCCTGAACTTACACTGTGCGACTCTTGGTATTCCTGAAAGGAAAGAACACAAACTCTTCTTTCACATCCAGATGTCATGGCTTATATAAACAGAGGAAAGCCATGAAACTGAGAGCTACACAGAGGTTATCACTCAAGTAAGCTTAGCAGGTTCAGTACTAAAATAGAGCCCAACCATTNACCTTCTCAATAGTCCCTCCACAGCCTTCCTGTAGCCCCCTTCAGATACTGGAAGGCTACTCTAAGGTCTCTTGGAAGCCTTCTCTTCTGCAGGCTGCAGAGCCCCAACTCTTGTAGCCTGTCCTCATAGGAGACCTGCTGCAGCCCTCTGAGTATCCCTGAGTCCCAAGGAAAATTCCAGAAATAATAATTGACTATAAATCCATGATCTTTCAGAATGATTCCCTCAACTGTATCTTCATCATCCAATAGGGATACTAAAATCTTCTGTTGATGATAAGACAAAGATCTTACTATTGAGCTTAGATATGAAGACTTACCAACAGGAAAAAAAAAAGTGACAAAACCAGCCAGAAGAGATTCTGAGCTATTTAAAATAAAGAGGTTTTGCTTCTTTCAAGTCACTTTTCCTAGACAGTCTTCTCTCAGTCTGCCTCACCATAAATGTAATTATTTTTTTTTCAGTATCTCAAAGGCTAAATAAAAACTAAAGTAATATCTTGGCTCTGGTAGTGGTCCAGGGAGATTTTTCAGTTGATGGTTCCTAAACAGCTCTATATAAGAAAACCAAACCAAAAAGCTCCAACAACATTTATCATTACAGGAACAAAAAAACCAAACAACTCTCACTGGGAAGTGCTTTCAGAATTTTAAGTGGTGGTAAAGAAAAACAAAACATAATGAAGCATGGGAGGCAGAACTCCCTCACTCCTTTGGTCTTATGTCTAGTCACAGAGCTCTCGCTTGATCTAGAGCTGTGATGCATTGCACAATAGAAAATCTTAGCACTGTAAGAAAGAAAATAAGGTGGAAAAAAAATCAGATTCTCTTCAAATTTTACAACACAACAAACTCTGTAACATTATCTCATAAGTTACTACTATTTAAAGGCATACTATGCACTTACCTGATAGAACAAGCCAGTTGCAGGCACTGTACATACAATTACACACAACTTATTCATTAATCTTCATTATATTTGAAATAAAGCATTGATGTATGTGACAAAAAACATCAGCTCTCAAATTTAGGATGGTAAATATTCAGAGAATCTGGGGTTTTCTGCTGTTGATGACTCTGAATTTAACCAGTCCACTGCACCTCACAGTAACCCACATAAATTTTGGGCCACACAATCCTGCCAAGTTTATTCTTAGTAAACAGAAAAAGAACCACTAGGCTTTCACCTTGAGTAGAAATGTCTTAAAAATCTAAGTCTTCATCTTCAGGCTGCTCCCTTTTCAAATCACACAGAGCACATCTTCAGGCTGCTCCCTTTTCAAATCACACAGAGCACATCTTCAGGGTGCTCCCTTTTCAAATCACACACAGCACATCTTCAGGGTGCTCCCTTTTCAAATCACACACAGCACATCTTCAGGATGCTCCCTCTTCAAATCACACACAGCACATCTTCAGGGTGCTCCCTTTTCAAATCACACACAGCACATCTTCAGGGTGCTCCCTGTTCAAATCACACACAGCACATCTTCAGGATGCTCCCTTTTCAAATCACACACAGCACATCTTCAGGGTGCTCCCTGTTCAAATCACACACAGCACATCTTCAGGGTGCTCCCTTTTCAAATCACACACAGCACATCTTCAGGGTGCTCCCTTTTCAAATCACACACAGCACATCTTCAGGGTGCTCCCTTTTCAAATCACACACAGCACATCTTCAGGGTGCTCCCTTTTCAAATCACACACAGCACATCTTCAGCATGGTCCCTTTTCAAATTACAGACATTATCTAGTTTTCACTTATTGAATAATTTAATTACTTTGTGTAGCAGAAATCTGCCACATGGTGCTACCTGTTCTTGCAAGGAATAGTATTTAATGAGGTGGTTCAGGTATCTGTTTCTTGTACAGCACCTCAAGGTCCCCTGAAACATCCAGAAAAGGAAGGGAAGCATTAACAAAGCTACCTACATTTTTTTTTATTATTTATTGGGTTCATAGGAGCATAAGTATTGAAACTCAAGACTCAACTGTACACACATCTCCATGCATGGTTTCTGTGTAGGAAAACTGCAAAACTGACAACAGCTTTTCAGTTGATTTCTAATTAGTAGGTAAAATAACAGCTCCCTTCCAAATCTGCTTTATTTTACATGAAACCATCCAGACTTGGCCTTGTTTCTTTCACTCACCTTCAGGGTTGAGTTCTGACAGCCAGCAACAGGGCAAAGGAGAAAGCAGGAAAAAAAAAAAAAAAAAAAGAGAGATTACTTCAGATGCTGCTCAAATTAGAAAAGGAAATGTAGTAAGAGGTTTTTAAAAACTTTGGGCACATTTCTTAAGTAGATAATAAAGACACAGCACTTAGCCAACAACCAGACATGAGACCATGAATCCCATTCAGCTGAGTGACTCATTGATACTCAGCTGCATGAATCCCACAGAGATACAGTGAATCATAGAATGGTAAGGTTGGAAGGGACCTCAAGGATCATCTAGTTCCAACCCCCTGCCATAGGCAGGGACACCTCCCACTAGTACAGGTCACTCAAGGCCTCCTCCAACCTGGTCTTGAACACCTCCAGGGAGGG
>WBNM01026539.1:33138-44831 GCA_013399055.1 Ramphastos sulfuratus
TATTGAGGTGCTGGAAGGTGTCCAGAGAAGGGCAGCAAGGCTGGGGAGGGGCCTGGAGCACAGCCCTGTGAGGAGAGGCTGAGGGAGCTGGGGGTGTGCAGCCTGCACAAGAGGAGGCTCAGGGCAGACCTCATTGCTCTCTGCAGCTACCTGAAGGGAGGTTGTAGCCAGGTGGGGTTGGGCTCTGCTGCCAGGCAACCAGGGACAGAACAAGGGGACACAGTCTCAAGCTGTGCCAGGGGAGGTCTAGGCTGGATGTTAGGAGGAAGTTCTTGCCAGAGAGAGTGATTGGCATTGGAATGGGCTGCCCAGGGAGGTGGTGGAGTCACCATCCCTGGAAGTGTTGAAGCAAAGCCTGGATGGGGCACTTAGTGCCATGGTCTGGTTGCTTGGCTAGGGCTGGGTGAGCTTGGAAGTCTCTTCCAACCTGTTTGATTCTGTGATAGCACAGTGCATGATGGACACAGCATTTGGTATATCTATCCTCTGCAGGATCATAATCCTACTAAGGTAAAAAAGAAATAGTCATAAAATGTGAATGTGGTTATAAGCCACACACATTAAATACCTCTTTGCAAAAGACCTTTGAAAAAGTTATTATTTTGTACTACCTTCTCAATGATCCAGGGGCAATTTAGTGATAACAAATTCTCTAAGGGCCTAAGATTATCTCAATCTTATAATGAGTGACTGAGGGAACTGAAGCTGTTTAGTTTGAAAAAGAGGAGGCTGAGGGCAGAGCTCATTGCTGTCTACAGCCAACTAAAGGGACATTGTGGAGAGGCTGCTGCTGGGCTCTGCTCACAGGTGACTGGAGACAGAACAAAGGGGAATGGCCTTAAGTTGAAGCTGGGGAGGTTTAGATTGGACATTAGGAACAAGTTTTTCAGCCAGCCTGGATGTGTTTAAAGGTGGTTTGGATGTGGTGCTTGGGGCTATGGTTTAAGGTGAATCTTGTAGGGTAGGGTTCTAGGTTGGGCTTGGTGATCCTGAGGGGCTTTGCCAACCTGCATGTGTCTGTGACATGCAACTTCTGTGTCTTCCCTAGAAACAGCTCTTTGAAGTGCAATTATGTTTAAATAGAAAGATTCTAGACTACAGTCCTCTGCATTTAACTGCCCAGATCAGACAACAATCTTATCAAACACCCTGATAAAAGTTTATAGGATCACAGAATGGGTTGGATTGGAAGGGACCTCCAAAGGTCATCTAAGTGCATCCCTCTCTGCAGTCAGCAGGGACATCCTCAGCTAGAGCAGGTTGCTCAGAGCCTTGCCAAGCCTGACTTTGAGTATGTCCAAGGATGGGGCCTCAGCTACCTCCATGGGCAACCTGCCTCAGTGCTCCCCCACCCTTGTAGTAAAGACCTCATTCCTGTGTATGCCTGCACAACCCTGAACAGTTCACAGTGTGGTCATAACTGGCATCGATTTTATTATCCTCCAACTATAGAGAAAGAAAATAAAAATCTTTCAACAATCTATAAAATTTGATTCCTGCAGTTTTCTTTCCATAAAACCACGTAAGAAGTGCTAAGTTTTGCTGGGTTTATATGTAAGTTTTGCCATTTTTATATGGTGATTCTTCAACAGCTGCTGTAGCTTTGGTGATGTCAGTAGTAGTAAGGAGTAACAGATGAGCTGGGATAAAGAACAAAGTATTTGCAGGCATCTGGGCAGCTACAAGAAAATTCAGTGAAGGGGTTTTATTTTGATTTCACCCACTACTACCCTACATGTGACTGCCCTTTTACATGCAATTGAACTGCAACACTTCTTTGCATTTTTCCCCATTGAATTCCAGTGCCTGTTGCCTTTCTCCTATGTGGAGAGCATAGCTGGACACAGTAAGCTTGCCACCTGTGCTGGTTTAAGGCTAATTGGAGTATTTTAATAGAGAGAATTATACTATAGGCTGTGAAAAGGAGACAATGCTGATGTCTGCTTCACTCATAGGCTTGCCAAGATGCATAAAACTAAGAACATAAACATTAGATAAGACAGTCAGTGTCTCTGGGGCACAGCTTCTCAGGTTGTCTAGCAGCTTCTGGCTCTTTCTCCTCTCTGCTGAGTAACCTCACTAAGCACTTTTTCTTCTAACCCCCCTGGCAGATCCTCCAAACTCACCTTGCACGTAAGGCAAACCTTGGGGTAAGGTAGAGGGGTGGGGAGAAGGTGGAAGGGTGGTTGGGAGCCCCTCCTGGGGTCTCTGATTTCTGGGAGGGGTGCTGTGTTTCTATATTACCTTTACCTTGTCTATGTCTGTAACTATTCCTGTCTATTGTGTATATCTCTGCTTGTACATTGTGCTGAGCTGTAAATAGAGCTTCAGTCCTTAACTTCCAGCTGGCTGAGTTCTAGTCTGGGGGATTTTACAAAGTGTGGGGGGGGCAGGGAACTCCCAAACTGTCACACCACCCAATGTATGGCAGCTCTGTGCCAGACAGCAAGCCCTAATTTCAAGTTCACATTTGGACTGGGCAAATGTTTTCCTCATTGCAGACTGATCATAGATTTTAAATTTCTCTTTGAAAATGTTGGAAGCTGAAACTTGATAAAGCAGCTTTCCAACCAATGGCTATGAACCAGAATGCTGAAGTCTAAGCTTCTGATTCACACACCTCATGTAAACTAAACTGCTTAGCCTGTGGGGCTACAGATGATTTCAAATGTGGAAATAAATCCTGTGTCAAAGAATTTAAAGACCAATTTATGTTCTCTCATTTATGGTGACAGGCTGCTGAAGCAGACTTCATATACAATGCAGCAGTTTCTGATTCTCAGCCTACATGATGCAACTGAAATGTATTAAATCTCTCCTTCTGTATAATCCAACATGTAACAACCTAACTCAAAATATGAAGAGCAATAGCTGCTGGGTAGCTGGCTTCAAAAGATCACAGACTGGCTTACACTGGAAGGCACCTATAGACCATCTGCTCCAAACTCCCTGCCATGGGCAGGGACACCTCTCAACCAGNTACCAACCAATGCATTCAAGGCTCTTTCTTCAGAGCTACTCACAACCCACTCTGCACACAGCCTGGATCTGGTCACAGGCAGTGGACACCCAGAACTCACCACAGCTCTGGTAGCACACACCACAGGCATAAACTTGACTGGAGAATCACCAACTGAACCTTCCTGTAGTCTTCTTTCAGTGACAGGCTCAGCAAAAGACACACCATAATTTCTCTACAGTTTTCCCCTGACTCATCTTACATTTATTTTACAACAAGTTTTGTTCTCTTGCAGCACAGTGCCAACAATTTAAACACTTCCTTAATTTCCACAGTTTAACACTGGAGTTGGATAATCTGGTCCAACAAATTACCTCTGGAATTCATTCTTAAATGCTTAAGCTTAAGCTAAATGCTTAATGAAGAACAGATTTTTGTGTGTGATGCCTTTTTTTTTCCCCTCCCCCTGTCTCAGGGAAGGACTTTGTCAGATTAAAAGAAGAAACTACTCCAGTGGAGGTAGCAGACCTCAGGTTCTACCTTCACTCAAGAAAAACAGAAAAGCCTGAAGCACAGCACAGCAATTTCATCTAGAAAAGGACAGTGTGCCCATTAATGAAATTAGCATTTCACAAAACAAAGGACACTTGGAATGTTCCTTTTACAAGCACCTTATTTGTTAGATGGGTTCTTAACATCTAAAGTTTCACAGGCGGAAATGAATCTGAAAGAAGTGAACTTTAACAAGCTACTTACTGTAAATTTGCTACTTTCACTGCTACAGGAATGTGGGAAAGCTGAGTGGCCCATTTCAGTGTAACATCCTGGTAAACATTCAAGATCTTACTGTGGTTGCCAATCAGAGTGTTTATTGTTCCTTCTTTCACTGTTAAAGACACAAAACCAGGTTTAGGATAAGAGATTTTCTAAAGCAAACACTTCTCTTCCAGGCTTAGTGTAATGAATTCTTTTGTTCTTTTCCACACAAGCCATGAGAAATGAACATAGTGCAATTAATTTACTTACAGCACAACTGAAAGAATATAAAGACTGTTAAGATCATATCTGTAAAGCCTAAAAATGAAAAGTCCAAGCCTAAAATAAGACATAGCCTCTAAAATTCAGTAGATAGGTTTTGAAACATTAACATACAAGAGGGTGCTAAAGAGCTGTAGCTCTATAGCAGCATCCAACCTAATTGCTTCCACATGATGTAGTAAGTTAGTTTCCTCTCCTAACAGTAAAAATCATCCAGTTCCAACCCCCTGCCATGGGCAGGGACACCTTCCACTAGGCCAGCTTGCTCAGGGCCTCAACCTGGCCCTGAACACCTCCAGGGAGGGAGCATCCACAGGATGCAAACCCTCATGTATGCTCTTCTGTTTTGTTTGCTTCTTACTATGACCTTTTGTCCTGTTTCTACTTTGCTTTCCTTTCCCTACAGCACAGCCTGCAGCATTTAAGGTCTACAAATAAAGTTTAGCATTATTTAGTATTAGTAATACTAAAATGTTACTATTATTGAGATTATCTTTATTAATATTATTAAAAATAAAAATGTCCACAAAAATAACAATAAAATTAAAATGAAAATAAAAATTAAAATGTCCACAAAATAAAAATTAAAATGAAAAAAAAACTAAAATGTCCACAAAATAAAAACTAAAATGTCCACAAAATAAAAACTAAAATTAAAATGAAAATAAAAATAAAAATTAAAATGTCCACAAAATAAAAATAAAAATGAAAAAAAATTAAAATGTCCACAAAAATAAAATTAAAATTAAAATGTCCATAAAAATAAAAATAAAAATAAAATAAAAATTAAAATGTCCCCAAAATAAAAATAAAAATAAAATTAAAATGTCCCCAAAATAAAAATAAAAATTAAAGTGTCCCCAAAATAAAAATGTCCCCAAAATAAAATGTCCACAAAATGTGAATATATTAAAAATTAAAATAGTATTAATAAATATAATATCAATGTTAATAATGTTAATGGGCATTAATATTGATAATAAAGTTTAGGAGTTTTTTTAGCATTAAAGTTTTGTATTCTATAAATAAACTTTAGTTTTATCTTAACTATTGGTAAATGACAGAAGGTCCTCAAACACTAATTTACTCCTCCAAAATCTCTCCTTCATCCAAATTAGTTGCTTTGGCAAACTTACTCAAACACTAGACAAGTACCTCAGAAAATTGCTATTTAGATTCTAAAAATTATGACACTTCCCAGTAAACACTTAAAAATAGACTACAAAGAGAGCTTCAGTTTCACAGATTTTCTACACATCAGCAACAGCTTCTTCAGCAAAATGTATTTATTAGCAGGAGGGAACAAAAAACAAAACCAAAAACCTCAGCTGTAAAAGCAACCAAGTGAAGGTGAACATTCCTTTTACAAACCTGAGCCATAAGGAACAAAGCAGCTGGGACTGTAATCAAGCTTCTTCATGAATCGAATTTGCCCGTTATCCTTAAGGCAAAAGAAGTTTCTCTCCCCAAGGACAAAGACAGAGGCAACTGCCTGATCAAAGGACACAACACAAACATCCAGGGCTTGCTCTCCGATGTTTAAAACCCAGTCCACCTTCAAAGGAAAACAAAACACACAACAAGATGCTCCAGAGATCAGTTTAGAGCTGCATATCAAAGACAACACTTAGAGAAGGCTCAGAACTCCAGTCACAGGGGTATCACCAACAGGTAGAAAACCAAGGGCTCTCTGCAGGAGACTCATCCTCCTACTCTGAAGGCAGTTGGTGACTTTCCTTCTGGTGAGTAAAGCAGCAAAAATATCCTGGGTTTGAAATGGTCATGAATTAATGCCTCTGCAGCTCCCTTAAAGATGTTTAAATTTTCAAATACACATCCCATTCAAAACTAAAATACTTGGAATCATCAAGGAACCAAGTATTAAAATCATTTAAATCCACTCTGTACATGTCCTGAATCATAGAATCACAGAATGGTAAGGTTGGAAGGGACCTCAAGGATCATCCAGTTCCAACCCCCTGCCATAGGCAGGGACACCTCCCACTAGTACAGGTTATTCAAGGACTCCTCCAACTTGAACACCTCCAGGGAGGTTGTGGAGCACAGAAGCACAGAATGTGATCAAAGATTCTGTGCTTCTGTGCTCCACAACCTCCCTGGGCAACCTGTGCCAGTGTCTCACCACCCTCACTGCAAACAACTTCTTCCCAACATCCACTTTCAATCTCCCCTCTGCCACTTCAAATCCATTGCCCCTTGTCCTGGCATTACAAGACTTTGTCAATAGTCCCTCCCCAGCTTTCCTGTAGCCCCCTTCAGATACTGGAAGGCTACTCTAAGGTCTCCTGGAAGCCTTCTCTTCACCAGGCTGAAGAGCCCCAACTCTCTCAGCCTGTCCTCATAGGAGAGCTGCTCCAGCCCTCTGAGCATCTTCATGGCCCTGAAGATACTAAGGACAAGGTTAGAGAGTAAAAAGGTGGTAACTTACTCTACCAATCTATGGAAATGGAAGAACAGATAAAGTTTTAGGTGTGTAAGGCAATGTTTATGTTTCCCGTTACTTATATACAGCCTTCAACCTGAAGGATGGAGATAGGCTGAAAGAACTGGGGTTGTTCAGCCTGGATAGACGGCTCTAGGGAGACCTTATGGCTACATTTCAATACCTGAAGGGGCCCTACAGGAAGGCTTGGGAAGGACTGTTTGGAAGGGCTTGTAGTGACAGGATAAGGGGCAGTGGTTTGAAACTAAAGCAGGGTAGATGTGGGTTGGACATAAGAAGTTCTTTACAATGAGAGTGGTAAATTACTGGCACAAGTTGCTCAGGCCCCTTTAAGAACTGGAACTACAGAGAATGAAATTTCCTCCCTCTTAATAGGAAGCAGATCAAATATTAAACAACGTGGCCACAAGGAGCTCCTGAAGTCCATTGAATCCACAGGATTTTGACAGGGAGAGTCCAGGATACTGCCTATTTATGGAACCATTTCCTCTACTTACCGAGCACTCCCCAAGTGGAGTAAGCTTAAATTTTCTAAGTCCAACACAAAGTCACAAATAGACCTAAAACATGAGCAGTATTTCAAGTGTACCTATTGCTCCACAGCTTAGGTTTTGCACTTAAGACCTCCTTAGAAGTAGTTCTTTTCAGTACAGTTCTTTGTAGTCCAACTTAGAACCACAGTGAGTTCTAAGGCTCAACCTTAAACAACAGAGGCCCAAAGAAATAGTGACAGGAATCAACTGGAGTCTTTGCATCGCCTTTAATGGCCATTGGATGAGGTCCTTTGCCAGCAGACAACGTTTCCCTTTGTTACTCAGCATTGGTCATTTGGATGTGTGTGCACACAGGTTATGTAAAACAAACAGGTTTTACCACAAGCCTTTTCCCAGAGCTGAGTTTTTGCTGCTCTGTTTCTTGTCTTTCATCAGCATCTGTCGCAAATGCCAGCACTTGGTATCTGTTAGGAGAAGTTTAAAAAAAGTAAAGAAAACAAAAATATTAAGTGTGCCTTTGTGGTTAACACTCTTACACTAAGTAAAAAATAAAATATTTATCATGAGTATCCAAGCAAAAAAAAATAAAACATATTTATCAATCTGAGGAGAGATGCATGGTAAAAGCACAGCTTGAAAGGACTGTGAGGAAGCCAACTGCAGCACAGCCATCAGCAAAGATGTTAACAGAAATACACTTAACTGTTACCCAGCAGTGCTAAAGGCAGAAATTAAACATTTCTACTCAGAGTTCATCATGGTGTTACAATAAGTTCAACAGCTAAATGTATTAGAGGATAGAAAAAAGACAGAAGCAAGAAATCAACAGATTTTTCAAATCAAATAAACAAAACCACCAAACTTTTTTTGCTTTTACTAAGTTTTATAAAGAAACCAAACAAATCATTCCTAAACTACCCTGAAATACAATCTGCTATATGTAACAGAACCATGGAATGGCTCAGGCTGGAAGGGATCTCTGAGATATCTTCTCCAACCTCCCCACCATGGGCAGGGACACCTCTCCACTAGACTGAGCTGCTCAAATCCTCCTTCAGCCTTCGACACTCCCAGGAAGTAGCAGCCACAACCTCCCTGGGCAGCCTTGTCCAGAGTGTGCTAGTTTGAGGCTAATTGGAATATTTCAATAGAGAAAATTATATTATAGGCTGTGAAAAGAAAACAGTGGTGATGTCTGCTTCACTCATAGGCTTGCTGAGATGTTTAAGACTAAGAACACAAAACATAGATAAGATACAAGATTTTACAAAGTGTGGGGGGTCAGGGAAATTCCAAACCATCTGAGTCTCACTAGCTTCAGGTTGAAGAACTTCTTCCTAAGATGCAGCCTAGACCTGCTCTGCGTCAGCTTCAAACCATTCCCCCTTAGCCTGTTGTGATGGTTTGGGAGTTCCCTGCTCCCCCTCCACTCTATGAAAATCCCCCAGACTAGACTCAGTCAGCTGGAAGTTAAGGACTGAAGCTCTGTTTACAGCTCAGCACAATGTACAAGCAGAGATAGACACAATAGACAGGAATAGTTACAGACATAGACAAGTTAAAGGTAATAAAGAAACACAATTCCCCTCCCAGAAATCAGAGTCCCCAGGAGGGGCTCCCAACCACCCTTCCCAACCCTCTACCTTACCCCAGGGTTTGGCTTACATGCAAGACAAGTTTAGAGGATTGGCAAGGGAGGTTAGAAGCAGAGTGGTTAGTTGGGTTAGCAGCAAGTCCAGAAGACAAAACCAGCAGCTAGAGAGACAGAGACTCTTTCTATCTTATCTATATTTGTGTTCTTTACATCTCAGCAAGCCTATGAGTGAAGTAGACATCACCAGTGTTTTTCTTTTCATAGCCTATAATCTAATTCTTTTTGTTAAAACATTCCAATTAGCCTCAAACCAGCACACCTGTCTCTAGTCAACCTGATGAAAAGTCCCTCTGCAGCCTTCCTGGTGGATCCCTTCAGGTCCTGGCAGGTAGCTCTAAGGTTCACCCAGAGTCTTCACTTCTTCAGGCTGCACACCCCCAGCTCCCTAAACCTATCCTCATAGCAGAGGTGCTCCAGCCCTTGGATCATCACAGTCAGACTATCAAGCACAGCCAGTAAACTGAATGACTCTTCTTTAGCCTTTGTCTCCATACTCAATGACAGCACCAAAACATGCTCCAGTGGCTGAACACCTACTTGTAGCTCTCCACCTGCTGACAAGACGACACCGTAATGAAAGAATCTGTCCGAGAGCTGTAAGCCAAGGGACCAGGCAAGAGAAAACCAGGCAAAAAACGGCCAAAAGCATAACTCTCCTGTTCAAACAACATCAGCATCCCATCCATGGACTGTATGCAGATCAAATCTCGACCTACAGAAAGCAAAAGAAACAAAGCAGGTTTATTTATATCCTTTTAATCCTGCAGCTGACTTCCTGCACCTGAAACGTGCAAGAGGCTATGACAAATACTGATCAGAGTCAGAGTAAGGATTTGCTTTGGTGCTTATTCTCTCTCTCTGACATAGAAGCAAAGAACACTGCAATGACTTTACTAGCATACAATTCAGGAATTAGTGAGAGTGAGCTATAAATATGGTTCAATTACCAAATAAAGCAAGACACATGTTGAGTCAAAAGTTATGTAATATTAAGGTTCCTACAACTCTGAATGCCCTGCTTCTCATCACTAACAGTCAATACCATTAACCATTACTAGCATACATTAAAAAAAAAAAAGGATTCATAAAAGGAATTGTAGCAACTTGACAAGTTCAAAGAGTATAATTTGAATCACACTAAGTCTGTGAGGACACAAATGAGCCAAAACCAATTTTAATGCTTTGCTTCTGCTGGCAGGAGCAGTCCTGCTCACCTCCTTCCCTCAGCACTTGAAGCTTCCCTTGCTCAGGTCACACAGTTCTTACAGCCAAGCAAGATCTGCTGCTCACCTGATGGCTCATAGGCTGATACAAGGACAGCAGCATAAAGGTGCAATTTATTTTTTAAACCTTTTCAGGTAGGTGAATTATCCTGAGTAACTCCATGCAAGCTTAGCAGCTGCCAGAGGACAGGATNATCTTATTAATTTCATTCTCTTGTGAAAATGATGACTAGACAAAGCACAGCAGTTTCTCCAAGATGTGCCTCTGTGTCATATCAGACAGAAGGGTTCATCCTCAACATTCACCATCCCTCATCACAAACAATACTGCCAAAATACTTCCTGCCTTAACAGCAGTGACACTATTCAATAACAGGACACATGACAACTGCCTTGGAGCACTCCCAGTGTTCTCCAAGCACTGAACCATACTGGCTGAGAAAATAAATTACAAGGCACCCAAGACTGAATTACCAATCACTTCTTTTGCCTTTAAGCACACAGCATCACTTCTTTGCTACACCTACCACTTTGTCCATCAGATCTGTGTTGTTCTCTTCCTTCTCACCAATTTTCAAATGTGAGTTTTTGCCTAGCCTGTAGTATTGGGTCAACACCCACTTCTCCAAGTTATATGTAAAGCATGATTAAAATTAAATTGTGTATTAATTCTCTTCCCCCCACCCTCCAGCTTTTTGTAGGTCAACTTCTTTCCTTTGGCCATTTGTTGTTATTATGTGGATGAAGTCTGTGTTTCACTCTGAGAAATGCTCTCCTCCAAAAACTCAACCAGGAATGTCCTTTACAAGAAAGGTTTTTGCATCTAGTTGGCTTGGCCAGGGACATACTCATGAAGTGAAAATACAACCCTCAGTGTTTTCTGCAGATCAGATGGAATCACTTAGCATACTCTGCATAGTTTCAGCAGCTTATGTCTCCAGAGGAATGTCCCTCAGCCAGAAAGTGTTACTTCTAAGCACAAGTCCAGCTACTGTTGTTTGTAGTTTTGTTATTCTAGCGTGATATGAGGAGTACATTTTACGTCACACTTAAACCACAAGGTATTTTTTAGAGCTAAAGTAAAGCCAGAATGAAAGACAGGTGGTAGCTCTTTGAAATAAGCTTCTAATTAAAGTTAGTTTGGAGCTCTTTTTTTTCCCCTTCCCCCTTTCTTCTGCATGCTAATGATTTCNATGTTCATATTAGGAGAACGTTTGCTGTGTATCATTAAAGGGCCTTTAGGTTCCTGGATATCTTGTAAAAGCCAAATTTTCTTTTCATTTTATTTCAGTGACACTTCCTTCCACGTGAGGCTTTTGGCTGAAGGTTTTGGTGACCATTGGAAGCAGGATCACAGGATGTTAGGTGCCGGAAGGGACCTGTGGAGATTTTTGAGTCCAACCGCCCTGCCAGAGTAGGAGCAGAGAATCCAGCGCAGGTCACAAAGGAACACATCCAGACAGGGCTGGAAAGGCTCCAGAGAAGGAGACTCCACAACCTCTCTGAGCAGTGATTCTGGGCTCCACAACCTCCCTGGAGGTGTTCAAGGCCAGCTTGGACAAAGCCTTGAGTGACCTGTACTAGCGGGAGGTGTCCCTGCCTATGGCAGGGGGTTGGAACTAGATGATCTTTGAGGTCTCTTCCAACCTCACCATTCTATGATTCTATGATGAAAGTTAAATCTGCAGTGCATCGACAAGCAAAGGAAGGAACAGAAACTGTGTTCTCACACACTGCAACACAAATTGCTGTCCTGACTTGAAACAAGCACGTATGGTTTCCTTCATCACTGACATTTGCTCCCAGAAATTTCTCCCAGAGGAAAATAAAAATTTAAAAAAAAAAAAAAAAAGAAGAAGAA
>WBNM01026539.1:44890-57972 GCA_013399055.1 Ramphastos sulfuratus
ATACATACATACATACATAAATAAAATAAGTCTCCTGCAGTTCAAATCCATTTTGGAGAATTCAACCTGCTACTGAGTATAGCTCCTGAAGCAAAACAGATCTGGGCCAACTGTGAGAAAAGCACTTCAGGAATCACTCCTGACTAATGGAAAAAACATTTGAAAAGTATGTCAGGCAGTCCTTCAAATGAAGTATGCCCAGTAAAAGGCAGGGCTTAGGTTACTTTGCTAACCCAAAGCAGGAAGCACATGTCAGCATGCATTCATAAAGAGCTCTGAACTGCTTGGTGGTCTGGTAGCTGCTCATTGATCCCTTCTGTAGTCATGCAACAAAGTTCAGAACTTCAAGCTGCAGCCATTCATTCTAGGCCAGAGGGTCTGACAGTGCTGCCAAGGCAGTGCAATGCCCAGAATGTGCATAAAGAGCAAGAGAAAGAAAATGCTCTGCATCACTCAGTGCTGCTGCAGGTATCCAGGCCAGCAATGCACCAAGCACACACGAGTTCCAGCTGAGGATGCCCAAGTGCTTCTCTGTTGGAACTGAAGCTGTCACTCCAAGAGGAAGGAAATAAAAAGAGCAGCAGACAGGAGTTTAACAGAAACTAAGGCAAGTGTATAAGGAAAGCACTAAACCCATACTATACTGATGTCAGTTTTAATTATTTCTAATCCCTTCCAGATCTTAGGGTATGGCAGTAGAACATGTCCACAAATCCCAACACCAGAGGTGTGTTTAGGGTTAGGGTTCTCTGCAGCAGCCCACTCTGTAAGAAGGTTCCCTGGTCAAGAAGAAGTAAAGCATGCAGGTAGGGATGCCATAACAAGAAGTATTTGTTGGCTTCTCTCACCATTGTGCTGAACCCTCTCTACCTAACCTCTTGCTGACCTCTGCATGCCAGAAAGCATAATGAGAATTTTAGATGAAAAAGGAATATTGAACTATTAAAGTATTTCCAAAGGCCACACCAGCCCTCTCTCAATATCAGTATCTGAAGGGGGTCTACAGGAAGGCTGGGGAGGGACTATTGACAAGGTCTTGCAATGACAGGACAGGCAATGGGTTTAAACTGGCAGAGGGGAGATTTAGACTGGATATTAGGAGGAAGTTCTTTACAGTGAGGGTGGTGAGGCACTGGAACAGGTTGCCCAGGGAGGTTGTGGCTGCTCCCTCCCGGGAGGTGTTCAAGGCCAGGTTGGAGGAGGCCTTGAGTGCCCTGTACTAGTGGGAGGTGTCCCTGCCTATGGCAGGGGGTTGGGACTAGATGATCCTTGAGGTCCCTTCCAACCTTACCATTCTATGATTCTACGAACTAAAATTTAGTTATTTCAACCTTCAGATCAAGGGAGGAATTTTTCCCACATTCAAAAGTGGATCTTTCTATTTACTGCAAGAAAAAGTCTCAGGGAAAAAAAAAGGCTCAGGCAGTTGTGAAAGTAGTACCACAAAGTTGTTTTTTCAATAGAGAAGATTAGTCACAGACAGCACAAATACAGTCTTGGAAAACAAACCCACAAACACCAATTACCTGTGCAAGGGAGAATGGCTACATGCAAAAGTGTAGCCTGAATAATAATCACTCCTGAAGAAATGGCAGAGATTTTTCCTTAAAATATTTCCCTTCTGCCTTATCACAGAGTGTTGGGGGTTGGAAGGGATCTCCAGAGATTGAGTCCAACCTTCTTGCCAAAACAGGATCACCTTGAGCAGGTCACAGAGGAAAGCATCCAGGTGGGTTTGGAAGGTTTCCAGAGAAGGAGACTCCACAGCTTCTCTGGGTAGCCTGCTTGAGGACTCTGTCACCCTCACTATACAGAAGTGTCTCCTCATGTTGAGGTGGAAACTGTCTTCTAGCTTGTACTCCTTGTTCCTTGTCCTGGCACCCAGCACCACCAAGAGGAGTTTGGCATCTTCACCCTGACACTCACCCCTCACAGGCAGGGACAGCTAAACTCAGCTGCTCAAGGACTCATCCAACCTGGCTTTGAACAACCCCAGGGAAGAGGCAGCCACAACCTCCCTGGGCAGCCTATTCCAGACTCTCACTAGCCTCAGGTTGAAGAACTTCCCAAGATGCAGCCTAGACTTGCTCTGCCTCAGCTTCAAACCATCCCCCTTGGCCTGTCTCTAGACACCCTGATAAAAAGTTCCTCTGCAGCCTTCCTGCAGGATCCCTTCAGGCACTGGCAGGCAGCTCTGATGTCCCCCTGGAGCCTTTTCTTTTCCAGGCTGCACGCTCCCAGCTCCCTCAGCCTGTGCTCACAGCAGAGCTGCTCCAGCCCTTGGGTTATCTTTGTGGCTTTCCTCTGCACTCCCTCCAACAGCTCTGGGTCCTTCTTATAACATAGTAGAGTGGTTTCCAATAGGATAATTGCACCAAACACAATAACCCACAGTACAATTAGTAGAAAGTACCACAGGCTGTACAGGACACTAGAAAAAGGCAACTACTGAGGCTTTGGTGAGAAGACAAAAGAGCCTGCATGGTTAGAAGCCAAAACTCCATTCTTTTGGATGGAAAAACTTGGGGCAGCTAACAAATCTGACAGACAAATGCACCCACATGGAATGTTGGGATATTCAATGTGAGAGTACTGATGTAAACACCAAAAACAGACACAGGTTCCAAGTACCAGAAAATTCATAGAATCATAGAATGGTAAGGTTGGAAGGGACCTCAAGGATCATCCAGTTCCAACCCCCTGCCATAGGCAGGGACACCTCCCAACTAGTACAGGTCACTCAAGGCCTCATCCAACCTGGCCTTGAACACCTCCAGGGAGGGAGCAGCCACAACCTCCCTGGGCAACCTGTGCCAGTGTCTCACCACCCTCACTGCAAACAACTTCCTCCTAACATCCACTTTCAATCTCCCCTCTGCCAGTTCAAACCCATTGCCCCTTGTCCTAGCATTGCAAGACCTTGTCAATAGTCCCTCCCCAGCCTTCCTGCAGCCCCCTTCAGATACTGGAAGGCTGCTCTAAGGTCTCCTGGAAGCCTTCTCTTCTCCAGGCTGCAGAGCCCCAACTCTCTCAGCCTGTCCTCACAGCAGAGCTGCTACAGCCCCCTGAGCATCTTGGTGGCATTTCTAAACCTTACAGACAGTATCTCTAAACTTCAGTAAAACATCTGATCTCAGACAACTGCCTCACAGGAAACCAGGGAAAGGCAGGCAACAGCACTAAGAACTTGGAGATCAGAGCAGGATGATGAATGAAATATGAGTCAACAATATGTCACCAAGAAGACAAATGCAAGCTGGGGTGATTATGAATCTACGCACTATTAAAAACACATGAGGCCATTATTGCTCTGCTTGGGCACTCCCTGATCCTTGGCAGGAGTGCTGCAGAAGCCATAAGCCCATGTGCAAGACAAAAACACTTTATACTGCCAGTGCACGACGACTGCATGCATTTGGGTACCAGATTGCCACTACAGAAATTAGCAAAAGCTTCCTATAAAAACCCACCAGAGCTTTGAAAAGTAAGACTTTGACTTACATGGAGAGCTGCTCCCAGACTTAGGGATTTCTACGACTGGCTTCACATTTTAGTTGCAGTGCTTTAAAGAAAAATGCAGCTTAAAGTGCTAGACCCAGCAATTTGTAAGTGCACAAAGTTCTGGCACACTGAAGGCAGCAGGAGCTTTTCCTTCAGTTAAGTCACAATCTTACCCATTATTGTTAAGAGAAATTGAGGAAGGTGGAAGACAATGGATGGTAAGAGATTCAGAGAACAGCTGCCTTGATTGTTTTTTCATTCACATGCTTGATTTGGAGAAGAGGTGCTAACTCCATAATTTAAAATAATCAAAGAAACAAACAGCAGCAGAACCACCTCCCTCACAAAACACCTAGAGACTTCCAAAGCTGTAAAAGAAACCATTTAGTCATCAGCAGATCTGTAACATGAAAACTCATGAATCACAGAATGTCAGGGGCTGGAAGGGACCTCAACAGCTCATCCAGGCCAACTCCCCTGCCAGAGCAGATCGCACAGGAACCCATAGAATCATAGAATGGTAAGGTTGGAAGGGACCTCAAGGATCATCTAGTTCCAACCCCCTGCCATAGGCAGGGACACCTCCCACTAGTACAGGTTACTCAAGGCCTCGTCCAGACAGGTCTTGAATATCTCCAGAGAGGGAATCTCCATGACCCCCCTGGACAGACTGTTCCAGTTTTCTATCATCCTCACAGGGAAAAAATTCCTCCTCATGTTTAAATGAAACTGCCTCAGCTTCCACCCATTGCCCCTTGTGCTGTTATCAAGCATCACCCAGCAGAGCCTGGCTCCAGCCTCCTGGCACTCACCTGCACATCTCTACAAACACAAAAGAGGTCATCCCTCAGGCTGCTCCTCTCCAAACAGCACAGCTCCAGCTCCCTCAGGCTCTCCTAAAGAAGATGTTCCACTGCCTTCATCATTTTCATGGCTCTGTGCTGGGCTCTTTCAAGCAGTTCCCTGAGGTCCTTCTTGAGCTGAGGGGCCCAGAATTGGACACTATTCCAGATGCAGCCTCACCATGGCTAGAGGGCAAAGGAGGAGGAGAACCTCTCTTGACCTACTCACCACAGCCCTTCCAATACATCCCAGAATGGCATTGCCCCTCCTGGCCACCAGAGCACATTGCTGGCTCATGCTCAACCTCCCATCCACTATGACCCCCAGGTCCTTTTCCCCTTCCCTGCTCTGCACCAAGTCAGTCCCCAACCTCTGAAGCCCAGGCTTTATCCTACAACCCTTCCTGACCCAGAAGCAATTTAAAGGAAGGCAACAGTTAAAACATTCTGCTGCTTAACAGACCTAACCAATAAATCAAAGCCCAAATTT
Organism: Ramphastos sulfuratus; assembly: GCA_013399055.1. Taxonomy (NCBI): domain Eukaryota; kingdom Metazoa; phylum Chordata; class Aves; order Piciformes; family Ramphastidae; genus Ramphastos; species Ramphastos sulfuratus. The sequence continues at coordinate 49,724 of WBNM01026539.1, forward strand.
ATACTGCTCTTGTATTTAAGAGCAGCCATAAGAATCATTTAACCTTACAGTATAAAACTCAGCTGATAATTTTTTTTTTTTCTTCTGACTGGCACCTAATAAAGTCCATTCTTGCAGAATTGTGGAAAATCTAAGCACAGTCTTCCCCTTCTTACAAAAGTTTCCTGTTACAAGGCTGCATGGCCTGCACATATGTAGCATTTCATTATTAAAGAAATTCCTGCCTATAGCACCCTCTTTGTTGTAACACTCCAACACACTTTGCCTCTGGGCCAGTGCTATAATAAAAGTAAAATGAATTCAAGGCCATTTGCTGAGAAAAAGATAGGTCCAAAGTACTTTCACACTTTCCCTGCTTGTAACTTTTTCATGTCTAAGATGGAATTTTCTCTTTTTTATTTTTTTTCTTCTTCCCCCTTTCCCTTTGCTGTTGTTTTATTATTTCCTTTTATTGCTAGAGTATCCATTGAACAGATTCAAATAAATCTCAACTATTCTAGAAGCTAACATAAGGTATTAAGCCCTTAGCTTAAAAAAAAAAACCCAAACAATTTAAAACCTTAACATTATCATCAGGACATAATTCTAAATCATTTACCAACTCATTTGCAGAGGTTTTTTTTTAAAAGAACAGGATGAATTCATTTATTTAAATATTATTATTAGATACTGCTAGCTTATTACTACTTCAGCCTGAAGAAGAAAAGGCTTCCAGGAGACCTTAGAGTAGCCTTCCAGGATCTGAAGGGGGCTACAGGAAGGCTGGGGAGGGACTACTGACAAGGTCTTGCAATGACAGGACAAGGGGCAATGGGTTTGAAGTGGCAGAGGGGAGATTGAAAGTGGATGTTAGGAGGAAGTTGTTTGCAGTGAGGGTGGTGAGACACTGGCACAGGTTGCCCAGGGAGGTTGTGGAGCACAGTGCTCCACAACCTCCCTGGAAGTGTTCAAGGCCAGGTTGGAGGAGGCCTTGAGTGACCTGTACTAGTGGGAGGTGTCCCTGCCTATGGCAGGGGGTTGGATTTAGATGATCTTTGAGGTCCCTTCCAACCTTACCACTCCATGATTCTAGAATTCTATGATTAGATACTGCTAGCTTATTATTGTAGCACTGCACAAATTATTAACCCTGGTTTTGCAGCAAAAGCAAAAAGCCACTAGCTAAGATAATCCCATTCAAAACTAACTCAGCCCCCAAGAACACAAAGGTCATTCCAACCAGGCTTTCTCTGTCACTAAATAAAACCAGGGCTCTGTTCAAGAGCAACCTTGTGTGTCCCACTGCTAAGCTACCAGTTTTGAAGGAGAAGGCAAAAATCTTAGCATAAGTTGCCAAAAAAAAAAAAAAACCAAAAAACAAACAAACACTGGAAGTGTTGAGAATGTTCACACACACACCTGAAGGTACCATTCATGCCCTGCAGAACAACCAGAGAGCTCACAGAATCAGTCAGGGTTGGGAGGGACCACGAGGACCATCCAGCTCCAACCCCCATGCCATAGGCAGGGACACCTCACACTAGATCAGGCTGGCCACAGCCTCATCCAGCCTGGCCTTAAACACCTCCAGGGATGAGGCTTCCACCCCCTCCTTGGGCAACCCCTGCCAGGCTCTCACCACCCTCATGCTGAACAACTTCTTTCTCACATCCAGTCTGAATCTCCCCCTTTCTAGCTTGGTTCCATTCCCCCCAGTCCTATCACCACCTGACAGCCTAAAAAGTCCCTCCCCAGCTTTCTTGTAGCCCCCTTAAGATACTCCCAGGCCACAACAAAGTCACCTGGGAGCATTCTCTCCAGCCTGAACAGCCCCAACTGCCTCAGTCTCATAGGAGAGGTGCTCCACCTCTCAACCCTGCTAGGGAAAGGATATCTCCTTGTTCCAGCAGGGAGTCATTCACACACTTCCCGAGCCCTTCAGACAGCAGCTCAGGAAACTACACTTCAGACACTGCTGCCTGAAGCACTGAATTTTAGTGTTCCCTGCTTATTTGCTGTTTGTTCATGTGTGAGCTGCTACCCTGCCTGCCATTCAGCAAAAGTGCCCAGAGGAAATTTATGTGCTAATCTCCAAAGCCACCTAAGCTTCAAGGAACAGTGGCTTTGTTTTTTCCTTTTAAAGCACTCTGTCGGTCTTTCCATCATTTCAGCAGAAATTGATGGCATATGCCTGCCTCAAACATAAATCACATCTGACTCAAGGCAAACAAGGCAAAGAAAGAATTTATGGCCTGATCTGCACATTTTTCAAAGCAGTAGTAAGGGAACTTTTACTACACAGGAGCACAATGCCATCATTTCTTATAAGCAGGCTACACGTCAGTAAATCTCTCTGCAAGAACAGTCAGGCCACGCAGTATACTGAGTGTCTCAGTACAGAGAACCCAGTCTCAAGTGCTATAAGCAAGCTGAGTTGTAATCCCTTCAACAGAAACTGGCACTGAAGAGTGATTTCTCTCTAAGGACAGNACCCCACACCACCTCTCTAAGAACCCTCCATGTGAAAAAAGCTAAGCCAAGGCACAGGGCAGAATTTATTCTACATGTTGGTATAAAATTAAGATAACTTCAGTACAGCAGATGAGAAAAATGCTGTACAAGTGATGGTGTCATAGGAATTTATTTGTGCCAAGTCCAAAAACTTTTTTCTTCATGCAAATTTCCTGCCAATCTTCAGCTGTAACCAATGTGCAGACTCATGAGATTAAGGAGGCAGCTGATCATCATCTCAACTTTGGAGTGATTCCTCATCTAAAAGGAGTTTTAACAGTACAAGAGAGTAGCTCATTGTTATGGAGGAAGTAACCTTGAGTCCTAGTGGACAGCAATGTGCCCTTGGGGCCAAGAAAGCCAACAGCTTCCTGGAGGGGATCATGAAAAGTGTGGCAAACAGATTTAGGGAGGTTCTCCTCTCCCTTAGAGACCCCACCTGGAATGCTGTGGTCAGTTCTGGGCTTCCCAGCTCAAGAGAGACAAGGATCTGGGAGAGAGTCCAATGAAGAGCTATGAGGACGATGGAGGGACTTGGAACATCCCTGCTATGAAGAAAGACTGAGAGCCCTGGGGCTTTTTAGCCTGGAGAAGAGAAGGCTCAGAGGGGATCTGATCAATGTCTATAACTATCTGAGGGTGGGTGTCAGGATGAAGGTGCCAGGCTCTGCTTGGTGGTGCCCAGTGACAAGATGAGAAACAGTGAGTACAATCTAGAACACAAGGGGTGCCACCTCAACATGAGGAGACACTTCTGTATGGTGAGGGTGACAGAGCCCTGGAGCAGGCTGCCCAGACTGATTATGGAAACTCCTCCTCTGGAGGCTTTCTAAACCCAGCTGGATGTCTGCAGCCTGCCCTGGGTGCTCCTGCTTTGGCAGGGGGGTAGGGCTCGATCTCTGGAGGTCTCTTTCAACCCCTAAAATTCTGGGATTGTTTCCTATAATTGAAGCCAATGCTGGTAAATTAATTAACCAAAATTCCTGCACAGCTAGAGCAGGTCCAGATCAGCAATATTTAAAGAACTGGGCTCACATGTTTTTGGTGGAACTGCAAATAAAATTTAAGAATGGAATATAATGATCTGATTATGTCAAGCACAACATCCAATATCAGCTCCAAATCTAATCAATACATAGCTAATGAAAAAAAAAAATCTTCTGTTTTCCATTCAACGTTATTTTAAGACTAAACAATATGCAGAATATTGCTTTAAATAAGACTTGACTATTTCATGGAATGGTAAGGTTGGAAGGGACATCATCTAGTTCCAACCCCCTGCCATAGGCAGGGACACCTCCCACTAGTACAGCTCACTCAAGGCCTCCTCCAACCTGCCACAACCTCCCTAGGCAACCTGTGCCAGTGTCTCACCACCCTCACTGCAAACAACTTCCTCCTAACATCCACTTTCAATCTCCCCTCTGCCACTTCAAACCCATTGCCCCTTCTCCTGGCATTGCAAGACCTTGTCAATAGTCCCTCCCCAGCCTTCCTGTAGGCCCCCTTCAGATACTGGAAGGCTACTCTAAGGTGTCCTGGAAGCCTTCTCTTCTCCAGGCTGCAGAGCCCCAACTCTCTGAGTCTGTCCTCACAGCAGAGCTGCTGCAGCCCTCTGAGCGTCTTGGTGGCCTCCTCTGGACCTGCTCCAACAGTTCCATGTCCTTCCTGTGCTGGGGGCTCCAGAACTAGGTTTCTAACAGAAGAAGAGAGAACTGAAGGGGTATACACTGCTGCATAAAAACAAGAAAAATGAGCTCCATCCTGCATCAGAGGATTGCAGGACAAGCCCAGCTTACAGCTCTAAGATCATAAGGACAAGTTCAGATATCTGCATTCTACATCAAGGTGATGGTTCAAAAATTAAGCTCAATTTCCCAAAGCCTGTGCCAGCAATTGAATATTAAATTATTTTAATATCCTTTAATATAACAAATAATGAATTTAATATTAAATAATCAGCTGATATTATGCCACTTCTTAGAATCATAGAATCAAGCATGCTGGAAGAGAGCTCCAAGCTCACCCAGCCCAACCTAGCACCCAGCCCTAGCCAATCAACCAGACCATGGCACTAAGTGCCCCATTCAGGCTTTGCTTCAACATCTCCAGGGACAGTGACTCCACCACCTCTCTGGGCAGCCCATTCCAATGCCAATCACTCTCTCTGGCAACAACTTCCTCCTAACATCCAGCCTAGACCTGCTCTGGCACAGCTTGAGACTGTGTCCCCTCCTTCTGTTGCTGGGTGCCTGGGAGAAGAGCCCAACCCCACCTGGCTACAACCTCCCTTCAGGTAGCTGTAGAGAGCAATGAGGTCTGCCCTGAGCCTCCTCTTCTGCAGGCTGCACACCCCCAGCTCCCTCAGCTTCTCCTCCTAGGGCTGTGCTCCATATGATAGCTTCATGTTTTCACCTTGGCACCAGTGTTCAGATAGAGCAAGGAACAGATGTGAAGCTAAAACAGCAGAGAAATGCTAAGTTGTGTCTTAGAATCCTTCCCTTTGCCACAGCTGTGTCAAGCTCTAAGTCACAACAAACTCCGCCTATACCTGCTTTAGATTTTCAAGCTTTGTAGGTATCTTCCACTCACTTTGGTTTTAAGCATCCCCACTAGCTTTGTTTAGGATTCTAGGTAAGCATAAGAGGGATTGCATCAAGACCAGTGTGGGCAGCAGGGCAAGGGAAGGGATTCTGCCCCTTTGCTGTCAACAGACCCCACGTGGAGTCCTGTGTGCAGTTCTGGAGCCCCCAGTACAGGAAGGACATGGAACTGTTGGAGTGGGTCCAAAGGAGGCCACGAAGATGCTCAGAGGGCTGCAGCAGCTCTGCTTGGAGGACAGGCTGAGAGAGTTGGGGCTGTGCAGCCTGGAGAAGAGAAGGCTTCCAGGAGACCTTAGAGTAGCCTTCCAGTATCTGAAGGGGCCTACAGGAAGGCTGGGGAGGGACTACTGACAAGGTCTTGCAATGCCAGGACAAGGGGCAATGGGTTTGAACTGGCAGAAGGGAGATTGAAACTGGATGTTAGGAGGAAGCTCTTTACAGTGAGGGTGGTGAGACACTGGCACGGGTTGCCCAGGGAGGCTGTGGAGCACAGAATCACCCAACGTGATCACATTGGGTGATTCTGTGCTCCACAACCTCCCTGGAGTGTTCAAGTCCAGGTTGGATGAGTCCTTAAGCAACCTGTACTAGTGAGAGATGTCCCTGGCTATGGCAGGGGGTTGGAACTAGACGATCCTTGAGGTCCCTTCCAACCTTACCATTCTATGATTTCCTTGTCACTTCTCACACCCCTGGCCCCTTGAGTTTTGCTAAAAGAGTCAGGTTTTGTGTTGTTTTTTTTTTGCAGAAGCAAAACCAAGCGTATGCGGTTGGTGACAGAAACCACTACAACGCTTTCCAGGTATCGCCAAAAGTGCTTTTGTGTCTTTTAGGCTTCATGAAGCCTGGCAGCAAACACACCTGCGGCACCAGCCCAAGTGCCAAGGCAGCCCCAGAGCCGCAGCCTCCGAAGCAATCGCCGTGACGAGAGCACCACCTAGCGGTGACCGCCGCAACGCACACACTGCTACCTTCTACACCAACGCACGCTGGCAGTCCGGGCAGGGCACTTGCACAGCTTCCCAGGCTTTGCCTTTATTCCGTAGCTTTGAGCGTTTCTCTAATTTAAATTTCAACCTTCTACAACGACACTAAATAAATGACTTGGATTTTCCTCTTCTGGTTTTGCGAGGGCACATCTATATCAATTCGATCATCAAAGAGAGACCAAGGGCTGGAGCACCTCTGCTATGAGGATAGGCTGAGGGAGTTTGGGTTGTGCAGGCTAGAGAAGGCTCCAGAGAGACCTTAGAGCTGCCTTCCAGAGCCTGAAGGGATCCTGCAGGAAGACTGCAGAGGGACTTTCCCTAAGGTTGTCTAAGGGGGATGAGGGGGAATGCTTTGAAGCTGAGGGAAGGCAGAGTTAGACTGGATCTTAGGAAGTTCTTCAGTAAGAGGGTGGTCAGAGTCTAGAATAGGCTGCCCAGGGAGGTTGTGGCTGCCTCCTCCCTGGGGATGTTGAAGGCCAGGCTGGATGAGGCCTTGAGCAGCTGAGTCTAGTGGAGAGGTGTGCCTGTCCATGGCAGGGAGATTGGAGTAGATGAGTTCTGAGGTGCCTTCCAACCTGAGCTACTCTGATTCCACTCCATCTCCCTAGCTCCATTACATCACTTGCGCCACAGCTCATGATAAGGTGTATAAGAACCAGGTCTAGCATCAAGACCAAGCTGGTGGTCAGACCTCTGCTTGATCCCCACAGCAAACAAGCATCCATGTCAACAATGCGGAGTTTACTCTCCAGAACTGCCTGATGGTACCTGGGTATTTGTTTTATCCTTCCCAAGCCACTCCAGACACTGACAGCTCTCAGCTTACATTCCTCTCGACACATCTGTAACTGCAACTCAGCTACAGCACACCAGGAAGCAAAGTATTCTTTCTATCTTCCAGGACTCAGGAAACTCCAGACAGCCTTCCTGCTGCTAACTGGAGTATGTCCTATACGCTCACTCCAGAAGATACTCACAGCATAGGTATCTTCTCCTCCACATCAGCTGAGCATTTCTCCCCAAGGTGACTGTGCAAAACCAGCTGCTCAAAAATCTCTTGGTCACCTGAATTTAAGCCCAGGCACAAGGCTGAGCCTAGAGCAAGGCATTGTAGAATTATCACAGCCAGAACTGAGAGACTCTCTGCATGCAGCAGCCATACTGATTCAGAAGGCTTTCTGCCTTGGTCATGTGCTAACTCTGCCAACAGTTTAAGGACTCTACTTGTTAGATGACTACCACACCTCCAAATTGTTAGGCCAGCTCTACTTCTGAAGAGAAAAAGCTATCATGTAGAGCAAACCTAAATGCTTCCAGATTGGAACAAAAAAAAAAAAAAAAAAACCAGTCATAATTCTATCAAGTTCCAGAAAGTCTGCTATCTATTAAACTCATTCAAAACTACAAACACACCATAAATATTATTTTCCACTCATGTTTTTCCAGTCAAATATATATATACACACAGATATATTATTTTTTGTTTTAAGTCTGCATTACATATCTTTAAAGACAGCTGATATTTTAGGTTCAGAGAATGGTTCTTCTTTATCCAGGATAAGCAAGTTGCAGAAAAGCAAAACAGAATTAAAAGTATAAAAGAAACCAATTATTCCAGAAACCAATTATTTCAGATGTTAAAATATTTTACAAAGAAAGAGACAGGCTTTTTGTAGTGTTTTCTAAAATCCTTTATTATCCTTATAAATTCATCTGGTTCAAGATACAAGGGAAAAACAAAACAACACAAACTATCCTGCTTGTTCTATTTTTTTGCCTCATCTTTAACTTGTTTTCTACAAACATCAGATAAAAAGACACCACCATTTATGGAAAGATGGTTTCCTCTAGACAGCAACCCCACATTGCCTCTCAGAATGTCAGTTCATCCTCAAGTGGTCCAACAACTGGAATCATGGAATGCATCAGGTTGGGAGGGACCCTCGAAGGTCATCTTGCCTAACCTCGCTGCAGCAAGCAAGGACATCTGTATGTAACTAGGGCAGGTTGTTCAGGGCCCTATCAAGTCCAACCTTGAATATCTCCAGGGATGGGGCCTCCACCACCTCCCTAGGCAACCTGTTCCAGTACTTCACCACTCTCTCTGTAAGGAGCTTCCTCCTACTATCCAAACTAAATCTGCTCTACCCTAGTTTCAAACCATTGC
>WBNM01026540.1:1794-96882 GCA_013399055.1 Ramphastos sulfuratus
TCAAGCACCTCAATGTCCCTCTTAAATTGAGGGGCCCAGAAGTGGACACAGTACTCAAGGTGTGGCCTAACCAGTGCAGAGTACAGGGGGAGAATGACCTCCCTGCTCCTGCTGACACTGTTATGTGAAAATAACTATGCTGCCATCATACTGAGGAGTGGTGTTTCTGCACATTAACCATGAAAATCCGAGTATTATTTAGTGATCTAGATAAAAAAAAAAAAAAAAAAAAAAAGAGAGAGAGAAAAAGAGAGATGGTTTCCACCCATAAGGTACAGGCGTCACTACTTTACTGTAACTCATCTCTAGACTTTGTCTGATCTGACATCATGCCATGTTAAGCTTGGGCTGAAAGTCTTCATGCATACACTGAAAAAGAGGAAAAGAAACGTGGACTTTAGGCAATTAGCCTTAATTTCTTGGACTTCGGAGCACAGAAATTTTTAGTCTAGAATGATTTTTACCTCCAGTGTCAAGGTCAATTTCATTTGTATTTGTCCTGAAACTTACAGTTCAGTTTTTAGTTCCTGAATGCTGATTGTAGTAACTAAATCAGTTCAGACCTGTAGCATGAATCCAAGAGGCATGTTTGGTTCATTCCCTAAAACACATGCTACTTTAGGCAAATACCTACACAAAACACATCATTTCAAAATGAAAACACTACATCTCAGACACACTGGAAAGAAATACTTTGGATGTTTCATTTAATATCTTTGCTAAAGTAGTTTCATGGAACCTGAACAAACTCACAAATATAAAAAAGAATTACGTAGTTCTAGCCAGAACCTGTGAGTGACACATGATAATCTTATTAATCATTGAGAGATTTTTTATAACTAGGGTGAAAATATCTGCACTTACATTATTCTGCCTTCATTTACTGGAAAGCAGGCTTTAACTGCTTCATTTGTTGGGGCAAAACCAACTACTTAGCTACCTGCAAACTTTTTCAATATGCACAAAATTCAGACATGCAGACATTCATACAAAAATAGAAGCTCAAGAGACCATTTGGAAAACCCAGATGCAGACTTTTGCTAACCAGATAGACTTAGGTAACAGCACTTGATATCTGCAGTGCACCTGTATTTCGTGCAGCTGCACACAGTGTCATTTTTCTTTGGATGCAAGAGTGTTTCTGAATTCTCTGAGCCAACTGATGAGAAGCTGCAGGTGGGTAGTAAGAGAAGCCTCGAAGCAGCTGAGTTGTTACCTGGTGGCTTTTGGCCAGGAGTAAAAAATAATCTGTTCCCTAGGCACTGAGGGTAGTGTTGCATCAACAACAGGTCTATTTGATGGCTGTCCTAGAGCTTTCCAATGCAACCACATCTGTGGAAAATTATGATTTCCCACTGAGAATGACACAGGAAATCCAACACAGCATTTTCAACCACACTAATTAGAAATGGCTGGAGCTGTTCTGTTGTTTTGGGTTGGGTTTTTTTTTCTTTTTCACCCAGACAATTTGCAGGTCCATTAATTTGTGTTTGTTTGTCTATTGCCTCCTGTTTTAATGCTGTGTGTCAGTCTCCATCAGATTTACAAACTCTTGACTCAGTGTGGGGACTGTGCCCCAAAACACCCCTTTGCTTTCCCCCTTCCCCTTACGGGTTTCAATAGGGAAAGCAGAGTAGCATGAAAGGAGTAAAAAAGAGTACTCCTTTTCCTGATGTGGGCTGGGGTCTGCACCTGTGCATTGCCCCACACCACATGAAATTCCCATGCTGAGATGCCATAGGCTGAGTAATTCCCACTCAGTATATATAACAATGGAAACAATTCAGCTATGGATGTGCTGGTTTGAGGCTAATTGGAATATTTTAATGAGAGAAATTAAATTATTGGCTGTGAAAAGAAAATAGGGTGGTGTCTAAATTACCCATTCCTTCTGCTGGGACATATAAAAGCAAGGACACAAAGAAAGATAGGACAGTGTCTCTGCCTGGCTTTTGCCCTATTAATTCTTCTACTTGACCCTGCGCGTCTTCCAACTAACCATTTTGCTTCTAACACCTCCTGCTGACCTTTCCAGCTCACCTTGCAAGTAAGGGAGATTCTGAGATAAAGGAGGGGGTGGAAAGAAGGTGGAAGGGTGATTGGGAGCCCTTCCTGGGCACTCTGACTGCTGGGAGGGGTCTTGTATATCTCTATCACTTTTAAAGTATATTATTGTATATAGCTGTAAATATCTGTAATATATATCTATCTGCTTGTACACTGTGCTAAGCTGTGAATATAAAGCTTCATTCCTTAACTTCCAACCAGCTCAGTTTAGTCTGGGTGAATCCTTGTATGTGGGGGGTGGGGTGATTCCCAGAACCACTACAATGAAGTTATTAAATTGGAGCAAGTCAGAAGTGCACGGGGCTTCTCTGGGACTTCTTCAGACTTCTCCTGGACCCCTGCTACCTGGATCCTATTTCCTCCTTGCTGGACAAACTGCTGCATTGCTCCTGCTATATAAGTGGCTGTTTCCCATGCTGCACTGGGGAAGCACACCTGGCGGTGGAGTACATGCGAGCTCAATTTTTGCTTCATTTTGTGCACTGGATTATAATTTGCAGGTTCAGAGGCTGTTTGCTACCGTGAAACCACAAGAGATTCTTCACCCTCACAGTATCTATTTTGTGAGTAAATTTCATAGAATCATAGAATGGTAAGATTGGAAGGGACCTCAAGGATCATCTAGTTCCAATCCCCTGCCATAGACAGGGATACCTCCCACTAGTACAGGTCACTCAAGGCTCTTTCAGGTTTGGTTCTTTCAGGTTCACATTCCTAGATTTTCTGGGATCTTGCCTACTGTCTGTTACAAATGATGCAAAATTACTAATAGATATTGATTTTGATATCCAGGTAAAGGTTGTCAATAACTATGAAAATTGTTTATTAACATTAAATCTCACCAGAAAACTTATTTACAATGTTTGAAATGCACAGTTAGGATACTTATACACACAGGGAACAGGCAACCTAGAACACTTAAGAAACAACTAGCAAATACGAGCATTAAACTTAAAACTGGAAAGAGGTTCTTAGTTTCAGTTATACTGCTTGCCCCCTAGGGGACTTGGTTTGCTCTTTCAAACTTTCTGAAACTTTTCCAAATTTTTTGTTACTATTAATATTCCCTCATTGTGAACAATAATCCCCCAACCGATACCCAGTACCTGTAAATAAATCCCTAAATTTGGCAGATATTTCGGGGTGGATTTTTTTTGGTCAATAAATAATTATATTTTCATAACTCCTGCCTCATATAAATTATTAATAACCATGACAGTCAGCTATGCTGAACTCCTTTGATACTTTTATCCATTCAGTTCATATATTTATCTGATTCTTCAGAGTAATTCTGCCTTTTGCTTTAACAGCACAAAAGAGGTTACCAGTTATTCCATCTCTTACTCATTTTGAACTCAAAGGGAAGATGCAAAGGTACTAAGGAAGAGCCTTCTCAAAGGTATTGCCTATGGTGTGAAACATACATGCCCACCAACATACCCCATTGCTTTCTGCAAATACAACTGAAGTACTGTTATCATCTGAATCCAAATTCCATTCTGCTCTGAGCCATAACAGCAAAACCATCAGGTATCTATCCCTAGCTTACTTCAATCCTTTATGTATTTCTATTTCCTTCCACATCAAAGAGGGATAATTAAAATTGGGATTCTATTCATTATCTGGGCTTGTTCGTTTTTTTTTTTCGTTTGTTTGTTTGGTTGTTTTTTTTTTTTGTCGTTTTGTTTTCGTTTTTATTGACTCTTCATTTAACCCTGAAGACAAACTCCGTGCAATACTTCTTAGGAAGTATTCTTTATTTGCAATACAGACTGCAGTTTTCCTTTTTGCACAATCAAAGCTGCAAAGAGAGACTGGTAGGGAAAAGAAGGTATACATACAAAAAGATGTTTTTCTTTTTCCCTGATGTTTCTTATAAGTTTAATTGAGCACAGAAATCACATGCAAAGATATGAAGACATTTTGAAACATGGGCAAGGCAAATTGAATTTTCCATTAAAACAAAAAAAAACCCAAACACCATAATTTTTGCTGAATGTCCCAAATTAGGATTCCTAAGCACGTTAGCATGGGCATTAGGTAGCAGATGTCCCGTGTTACAAGGAATACGACCTCAGTGAATTGTCATTTCGAGTGACTCATGGTTTGGTAAGAAATTAGCAGAAGGAAACTAGCAGGTGTTTGAGAAGGAAAAGTAAGGCTCCTGCTACATCACTGCATGACACGACATGTGGTCTCCAGAGCCTCCAAGCTCTTTACTCAGCCTGGTAAAGTTTTTACCGTGTTTTCTTGCTTTTCGCTTAGTTTGGATGGAACTAGATTTTTCAGTTAAATTTCTCTTTTTGTTCACTCTCTGATTTCAAAGCAGGAGGATAAATCACAAAATCAGGAGGATAAATCACTGTTTCTCTGGAGGACTCAATACTTTTTATTTTTACCATGCGAACAAAGTTTCAGACTATGTTGTGTCTGGTTGTATGGCTAAGTATTTCCAAACTGCTGTGTCACTGGGCAGGAAAGAGGAGGGAAGCACGGGCCATCCAGGTAGTAACACTTGTTCTTTTCATATTAGGTTCTTAATGCTTCATTTTCACAGATGAGCAAAAAGTATCTAGCCCAAGATTATTTAAATCGCTCTTGGAAAGCTTAGCTCTCACAGCTCTCCTACTTTCTATTTGCACAGTGATATTTTCACACGTAAGACAAGTCACTGTATGATTTGTTAATACAAATCTAGTGTAATGGACAGTGTCTATATAGTTACTTTGAAAGGAGAGACTGTGCTGCCTACATCACTGAGAAAGAGATCTGGTCTTAGCTCTAACTCTGAGTGATTTTACTGGTGTATCGCTGTGTAGCCTTGGGTGGATTTTACTTAATTTTTCTTCTCTGCAAGATAGGGATAACTTATACCTACTAACTTCAATTAATCAGTTGTTTGCGAGATATCTGTAGACTCTCTCCATGTGTAAAGACAGTTTATTGGGAAGCCTGTTGTCATGGCACAGCAAGAGATAGCAAATAAGAGACAGCTTTTACAGCCTTGTCCCTAGATCATTCCCAGGGCTGGCAGTCAATAAAAGTCAGAGACAGTGGAAGTCTGTGCATGGCTTAAATTACTCTAGTCCCCAGTGCCCATCTGCTATCCCAAGTTCCTGTAGCACAGAAGCCCCTGAAGGAAGCTTTATATGCTTCCCTGGCAAGCACAAATACAGGCTGAGTGGTGAATGGCTGGACAGTAGCCCTGAAGAAAAGGACCTGGGGGTCTGGGTTGATGAAAAGCTCAACAGGAGCCTGCAGTGTGAGTGCAGCCCAGACAGCAATCAAGTCCTGGGCTGCATCATGAGAAGCGTGGCCAGCAGAGCATGGGANTTTTGCTTCAATGGCTTAACGAGTTCTTGGTCTCAGCTTTCACAAGTAAGAAGTTCATATATAGCAGAGTACATTTCTACCTTTCCTGGCTGTGAAGAAAACTGGACTAGCGCAAGTAAGTGCACAGAGAAGCAGCACCGTGAAGACACATGGAAGGTAAACAAAAAAATAAAAAACAAACAAAAAAACCCAAACAAAGAAACAAAAAAAAATTTCTCTATTCCTTTATAAACAACAGCAGTACAAGTGCATTATGACACTTCAGCCATGTTAATGAGACTGAAAGTTTGAATGTGAAACCATACAAGATTCTGCTATTTTCCTGTCAAGATCTGACTGACCTGCAGAGACATTGTCCCAGGAAAGACAGGAAGTCTTGCAGGTGATGGTAGAGGAAGGTGAGTGGAAGGCAAATGAGGACAGATGCTTTTCTGTTGTGCTCACTGTGAGGAAAAAAAAGCCTTCAATTCTCAGGGCTCTCTATACAGCACCTTTCATTGGCACTAAGCAAAAAACCTACAAGTCTCTTAAAATTAAAATGAAGGGAAAACATGATAAAATAAAACATATAAGCCCCAAATATTTCAAATATATATTCTACTTCACTTCACAGTTTCTGCTTACCAACTACTCACAGAATGACAGTCTTATATCAGATAAAAGTGGCCAGCTTCTATATGCTGCATTTAAATTTATATTGCAAACAGCAGGCTCCATTACCCAAGAATTTTCTAGTTGCATTCCTAATATTGTCTTCCTTCATGCTTTATTGTTCTTCATTTCTTTATGTGCTCTTTGCATTCTAGTATGTGCCAACATATTCTGCTATTTGTTTTAAACATTTTGGCTTTTTTCTTATCCTGCCTTTGACTAAATTTCATTTTTTATGTCTCTAAACACTGCTTCTCAAACATTGTCTCTAAAACTGCTGTGTCATACACTCTTTGCTATTCTTTTCTCCCTTTCTGCAGCCACCCACCCATCCACACATACCCACTCAAATCCACACACACACTTCCTTCATCCCCTAATCATTTGATCACTGCAGTTCTTTGATGTATGAGTTTTCCAGTTCAAGGCCAATTTAATTATGGTTTTCAGAAGACTGACCTCTGTAGTCCCAATTTGTTCAAGACATTTCTTTCATTGATTCAGGGCCAGATCCCTGTACTATCAGTTCTAAACTAGATTCCTGGTATTAGAAGCATCCATGTATTAGCTCTCAAGGTCGGTTTGCATATATCAGCAGTTAACTGGACTAATTTATTTGCACTAGAGGCAATGCACTTTACCCTTAGGTTTAGATGTGTTAACACAAAGTCAAAAGGAAAAAATTAGAGGTATTCTTACACTGCAACAGATACCCTTGCTTCACAATTAATAAACACCCTCAAAGAATAGATCACACTTTTCAGTAAATTGCAGCACATTCCAAATGTCTGTGTATTTAATTATATTGGGCTATCATGAAAACAACATCCAACACTATTAGACTTTCTCTTCTTAAATTCTCCTCCTGTCAGGCACTTTTCAGGACCATTACAAAGATGTTTCAAGCTTTGAGGTACAAAAACAAATGTATGGTTTCAAGAAAGACGAGATTCTTGTAGGACATTTGCAAAGCAAGACATGCCATCTTGATGATGCCCAGTCTGATATATATGCTAAACTCCTCAAATAAACCTCTGTATTATTCAGCAGAGCAGCATAAGCTTCCTATCTGCATCAGAAAAAAGTTATGGAAAACTGAAATACTTTATTTTGGTTGGTTGGTTGGTTGGTTGTTTTGATGGGTTTTTTGCGGGGGGGGGGGGGGGGGGGGGNTTTTTTGTTTGTTTGTTTTCTTATCCCAGGGCAGGAACACTATAATATTTTAGCTAAGAAAGGCAGGGGAAGTGTCCCAGAGAATTGCTGCTATTCATTGCTTCCATAGAGTTTGCAGTTAGTGGAAAACCAGCCCTACATGAAGCTCAGTGACAAGTGTATAGTAAGGGCCAATGCAACTGTGCTACTGAACTGTGTGTGTTCAGTGAGCATGAGGTGTGGCAAAGGTCTCTATTAATTAGATTGAGCTAATTAAATGCAGCTCTGTGCTTGACTATCTACAAATGTCTCAATTCACTTTATCCAGTTCTACCCAAGGATGTCAAAACTAAGTAGACCAGCACAAACACCTTATCCTTGCTTGCTGCCAAAACCTAATGGCTTGAGTAAGAACAGCACAAGTGTTACATTTAACCCTGACCAAAAAGTGTCAAGGAAATGGAACATTTGGATAAAACCAGAGCTGCTTCAGGACCACAACATTCATTACCTGAAGCAGAAACCTAAAAGTGGAGAGAAGATTTGCTGGCCTCCTGGACTTTAAAATGAGAAGTGATGAAATCCACATTGATCTTGACAGTCTCTCCTTCCTTACCATGACCATCATAAGATGTTAACTTTCATGTTGATGGAAGATTTTTGCTTGGTTTGGGATTTCACTTTAAATATAGGAGAAAAGTACTATTATCTTCCTTATCCTCTCTGTATATTTATAACCACATATTATGTGAAATCACAGAAATTTTTCCCAGGACGTAAATGTTCATATAAAAGAAGAGGCTAAAGCAATCAAATAATCGTAAATCAGAAATACATTAAAAAAATATCTCTTGGATTATCTGTTCTACCGTCTCATAGCTCCTACTGGTTTCCCTACTTATGTTTAAATGACTTAAGGAGCACATATCCTACCTCAACCAAGCAACTCACAGCCTAACACCTTTCAGTCTCAGAAATATTTTATAACGTCCCAACCCATTCCAGTTTCCTGATGAAACTTATCTGCTCAACACACACCCAACAAATCCTCCCACTTCTGAGTGGGAGACCTTCACAGCAAGGTCTGCAAACCTTTTCACGCATCCCTGTAATGACTACTCAAAATGGGAAGGGGGAGGGAATTATCTTCCATACAGGGATCAATTCTTGCTTGATATTTCCCCACTCATGCTACCTCATACCTCCTAGCTCATGGAAGATGTTCTGTCTGATTTCTGGAAGCCAATCTGTTAATTTTTCTGGGCTGAGTTCTGAAGTTTCCATTCTCAAAACTTGTAGGAGGTTTGCCCAAATAAAAGGTAAGAATTTCTGGACTGGGACCTCTGAGTCACAAACTCCTTGAAAAAGGCACCAAAAAAATGGCAAACAGCCTGTACAATGCACACCATCATGTTCACTGGGAGTTGTGTCACAAGGACATCTCAGTTCTCCCAGTACAGATTGCCTGCTGACAATAATAACAGAGATGGCGAACACAGCATCTGTGTAAGGTCTTCTGCAGAGTGCCATTTCCAGGACATCAGTGAGTATTTGACGTTTATTTGCCCAGAGTAATCGTAAATCTCTGAGCTGGCTGAAGAGCCCTAAGTGATCACAACAGCAAAATCTTCACTGAAGGTATATTTTGATTTCATACAACTAATCTTGTTGGCTTTCTCCCTTTTCAATACCTTGCTATTTCTTGGCTCTCTGATGTGCCCTGTAGTACAGCAATGTTCCCTTCTCTGTTCACAATCAGTAGCAAGGATGCACTGTGAAATGTGCTGGATACCAAGAAGTCTCTCATTTCATTGTTAACAGCAAGCAGTTACTAAACTGGAGCAAATAAAAGTGAAATACAATGAAGACACTGAGCTAAGGTTTATGATGTTTCATCTTCGTTGATAATTTAGTCTATAGATCGTGTTTGGTTTCTATCCCCCTGTGTGCTTTTATTTTCCCCAAAAACTGAAAACCCAAATTTTGTTGCCCAGTATAGAGTACTGAGACTCAAAAACCAGTGTTCAATGTAAGGGATTAATCACACTTCTGTGATGATATACTGGGATCTAGAAAACAGAAATGCAATAGGAAGTGCTAAATAAATGCCATCTTTCACATGGGTGCTTCAACTGCAAGCCACATTTTTGCTGGAGTGCTGGGTCCAATGTTGGGGTTTCCAGGTCAAAAGACATGGACAAATCAGAGCAGGTTCAGAAAAGGGCCATAAAGATGATTAAGGGACTAAAGCATCTTTGATATGAGGAAAGGTTGAAAAGACCGGAACTGTTTAGTCTGGAGAAGAAAAGGCTTTAATCTGTGTCTACAAGTACCTCATTCAAGGGGATGAATAAAGAAGATGGAACTAGAAACTTTAGTGCTACCCAGTGACAAGAAAAAATAGACACAAATTGAAAGGCAGTAAATTTCAAGGAAAAAAAATTTACTGTGGGGGCAATTGAACACCAGAATGAATTCCATAGAGAAGTTGAGGAGTCTCCAGATTAGGACATGTTCAAGATGTGACTAGATATAGTCCTTACTAATCTGTTTTAGTTGACTCTGACTTGAACAGCCAGGTGATCATCAGAAGTGCCTTCCAAACTGTTCTGTGGTGTGAACGGATGAACATTTCTGTTTCTTACCTAAATATAAAGTAGATTAAAAAAAATCTTTCACATAGATTTGATCTGTCTTCTCAGTGTGAGGAGAGCAGACATCTTAGTCTACTGTTGTTTATTTGGTTGTTGTATAATCCCACAATAGAATTTCAGCTTCAACAGTTGTTAAGTCAGGCAAGATTTACCTCAGAATTTATGCTGTGAATATATATATGTACATTTTTTTTTTTCCCCCGAGAATTTGCTAGAGCGGTCTACAGAGATGGTCTATTAGCTGGACTACAAGTGCTGTGAACAAAACAACCACACAGTCTGAAGCCTAATGAAGCAGGGATAAATGTAACTGGTACCTTGTTGAGTTGCACCAATAACTTTTTTCATCATTTTAGGGACATGCCACAAAAAGCTCCTGGCAAAGCTGGCAGCTCATGGCTTGGACAGATTCAAGCTGAAATGGGTCAAGAATGGTCTGGAGGGTGGTACCACATCCAGTTGGCAGCCAGTCACTAGCGATGTCCCCCAGGGATCAGTGCTGGGCCCAATCCTGTTGAAGGGAATTCCCCCCTGGGCAAGGGGATTGAGTCCATCATCAGTAAGGTTGCAGATGACACCAAGTTAGGAGCAAGTGTCGATCCATTGGAGGGTAGGAGGGCTCTGTAGAGGGACCTTGACAGGCTGGATGGGTAGGCAGAGGCCAATGGGATGAGATTTAACAAGGCTAAGTGCAGGGTTCTACACTTTGGCCACAACAACCCCAAGCAGTGCTACAGGCTGGNTCTTATCTCAGTGCAGAGTCAGAACAGTTTCTGCCCTTGTGCTATCTCGTAACATTACCTCTCTCGCAGACAATTTTGAACATAATTGAGATGAGTAACTAGACTAGTGAATTCTACAATAATGAACTCTATTCATAAGGAAATTAATTTCAAGTGAAGATGATTCTGTCACACTGGTTCTTATAGCAAATACCGCTCATGAGCTAACAATTTCCTCCATCCATCACACTTTGTGGTGCTAGCTTAGGTATCAGGCAAAGCTGAGAAGAGTCAACTTTCATGGATCAATATTCCATACACAAAGAGGGGGTTAGATTGCACTGGTTGATAAACTATGGTAAAGTCATTGTTAGAAATCAATGCTTTGTTAAAATGACTAAGACTGATTGCATTTAAATGAAGGCCGGGGAAGCAAAGGTCCTAGACTCTCAAGATTATTACTCACTTTGGAAATCACATTAAATTACTACTTTCTTTTTTTAAACTTCTTTTTTTTTTTTTTTTTTTCTTAGCTTAGGTAAATGTTGACAGCAAATGAAGTAATCATATCTCCTAAGCCTGTCACAGAAGTGCAGTGCATAGGAACAGAGGAAAGGAGACTTAGGCTCATCACTGTAAGGAGGGAAAGTGAGAACAGGGATAAAATAGGCTTTGTTTTGGCATAGTTATGAATGAAGCGTAGGCAGTTCATTCTCTTTGGTTTACCCTGACTCCCATCTCTCCTGGCCTGACTGTTCAGCTCATGTGGTTCATTACAGAAACATGTCTTTCCTGAACAGGTAAGTTTTCTTTATGAAAAGGTGATGTGACTGAAGATATGGAGCCAGATATGAGAAGACTGGAGCCCCCAACACAGGAAGCTGGATGAGTGTATATTAATGTCCTTCCAGAAAAAGTGCTGAGTATAAAATGCTTACAAATATGATCAAAAGAATTATAGCATTTAAAGAAAAGCTCATACTCCAGAGGTAAAAATGCATGTCTAGCACAACATAAAGAGCCACAGAAAACAGGGGTAACACAAATATGTTCCCAAGACAGCCTGAACCTAACTAGATATATGGAAGTATTTCCCTCAGGGATCATGTCTTCTGTAATTCCACAGCTCATGCTGAAGAACATGGTCAGACAGTGCAATGAAAATCTACAAATGAGAACCTAGATGAAACATACAAACAGACAGGCACACTCTAAATCATCACTGTTGCTTGTAGGAATAGAATCATAGAATCACAGAATCACAGAATCATAGAATCATAGAATCAGTCATGGTGGAAGGGATCACAAGGATCATCTAGTTCCAACCTCCCTGCCACGGGCAGGGACACCTCACACTACATCAGGCTGTCTAGAGCCTCATCCAGCCTGGCCTTAAACACCTCCAGGGACGGGCCTTCCACCAACTCCCTGGGCAACCCATTCTAGGTTCTCACCACCCTCATGGTGAAGAACTTCTTCCTAACAACCAGTCTGGTTCTACCCATTTCTAGCTTTGTTCTATTCCCCCTAGTCCTATCCCTACCTGACATTCAAAAAAGTCCCTCCCCAGCTTTCTTGCAGGCCCATTTCAGATACTGAAAGGCCACAATAAGGTCACCTCGGAGCCTTTTCCTCTCCAAACTGAATACCTGTGAATTGCTTCACTGACATCCAGTACATGAGGCCCTGAGAACAAAACGAATCTTGTTGCTCCCTCTGGAACTGAGTACATCATCACTACAGTGACATACAAGCCCAGAGTATTTACAACACATTTCATCTGAAATACAGAATGGTTGTCAAAGCCATCTTGCAACCAAAATAATTCCTCCATCTAACTGCTCATAACCTGACAACCACAGCTGTTTTGTTGAAGCATGAAAGAAATCTAAGTTCTCTTAATAAAAAGTCTATTGCTTAGGAGCCTTCAGTTTCTAGGCATTTACCATCCTTAAAATCCAGTAAAGTATGAGTTACTTCTTTGTCAATATGAGTCAGGAAGCATCTGGAAACTGTTTCCATATGACACAATATACTAAAATAACAAGAAGATATCAAGGTTTGGATACATTCACAATGTTCAGTTGCTTATCAAAACACAAGTAAATGATTAAAGCACAGAGAGTTGGGAGGAAATGGAAAAGGCACCATCCCATTTCAGGCACCTAACTGTTTTCCTACATTTCCACTATGTTTGCATTGATTCCTGGCAAGAAGTTGTATTTCTGCAAGAAATTGCTGGCATGGGGAGAGTATTCTTTAATGAGAGAGTTGATTTTACAGAGCTGCCCCCCACTCTTTTTGTACAGAACCGAGCTGAATGAGAGGTTTGACAGAGTAAACTTGGAGACTTGACTCTAGTTATACCTTGAATGCAAGCAATTGGAATAAGTTAAAGACTTCATCATTTAAACCTTCGTTTATCATTCAACTTAAAATCACAGAATCATAGAATCATAGAATCAGTCAGGGTTGGAAGGGACCACAAGGATCATCTAGTTTCAACCCCCCATCCATGAGCAGGGACACCCTACCCTAGATCAGGCTGGCCTTACACACCTCCAGGGATGGGGTTTCCACCACCTCCCTGGGAAAGCAGGCAGCAGAGTGGGCACACCTGTCATTGGAGCTTTACCTTGCCATCACATTCCATCTTGGTTGCTGAAAACTGCAGTCAGAGCACATTTCACTAAGGAGATACGATCCCATCGGTACATAGCCTTCAATGTTTTACAGGGTACAATTTCACAGATAGATTCATGAATGTTTTAACAGAATTTTTTTTTTTTTTTTTTTTTGAGGGCAGTTTGGAATAAAAACCAAAACAAAGCAAATATATATAGCAATAAATAACTATCTACAAATACTTGAAACATCCAACTGTTAAAGATGAAAAAGAATTGTTTAACAGATTGCAGAAGAATATAAATCACCAGAATTTAGTGTGTATGGAATACCTGAAGATGAAAAGGAAAGAAAATCTTGTCATGTATAGAGACTTAAATTCACTGCTTTGTCATAGACAACTGCTGTTTGTCCTTTGAAAAGTCTCTTAATGTTAATAGAATCATAGAATCATATATTCTATCATATATCTTTCTTTGTCTTTACCACAAAAGCAAAGACTTTCACCCCTCGCTGTCTATCTGCATCGTCAATCCATTCAAAAGCAGTCTGGGCTGAAGTTGTTTCTTTCTCCTCATTCACATTGTATGTGCAAATTATAAACTCATTTGCTTTGGGGACCTCTCAGCATTGCCCTAATTAAATAATTATGCTAGTACAAAATGTCCGTTATAAATGTTAGATGTCATATTCTACCTATTCTAATTATATTATGTACCTAGCACTAGGACATATAATAAATTACTGTTTTCAAATTATAATTTAATAGGAATATCAGCAGCTTCATTAAAAATTAATGATACAATTTCAAAGAATCTTAGTGGTTTAGGAACTGCAGACTTATTTCCTAAATTAACTAAAGAAGTTATATGTTCTGGGTATCATCCTTAGAACCTCTTGGAATCTAGCTTTTGGGAAACTAAGTAATTTCTGAAATTTCGATTCAAGTGTGAAAGACAATTAAGGAGTTCTGAAATGTTAATCTCAGCAATATTGAATGTAAAATAGATTCCCCGGAAAAACAATGAGAGTCATATTGCTAAAAACTATATATTAAATAATCTGGTCAAAAGCATTCAAAATATCTCCCAAGGAAAGTCCTGGAGTAATAAACAGAGATTTCATGCTAGAAGAAGAATAGACCACTATAGGCTAACAGGCCTTCTTTTGATCTCTCTCTCTCTTCAGTAAATCTTCTATAGAGCATTATTTTTTCCCTAATGGCAAAACCAATAGAAGAGACATTTCTTCAGTACAACCTTATGCTTGCTCTGTTAAGTCACTGGAGAATAAAATTCTTTTATTAATATACTCTACTTTCTCACACGCATATCAAATAATATGTCAAAAGATAAGAAAGGGAAACAAAGAACTTGAGTGACATTTGTTGACATTTCCAACGCAGAGGAAGCAAACAAGTTATATTGTTGCTGAATGGTAAACAGGCCGTGGAGAGTGAGTTTCCCCTTATCAATATGGCCCTTGGGACATTTTTAATGAAGTCGGATATTGTGTTCCCCAGCAGGAGGTATTCCTGCAGCATTAGGAGACAGGGATAGCTCTTCTCAGCTGTTGGAGTCCTGAATAAAAAGGTCACCAAATGTTTTATTTTAATTTACATTTTTTTTGAAAGATCAAGGTCACTTTTAAAAGACAATAATCAAGATGCTCAGACTGCATCATAGCAAAACATCACCTCCCAATAGGAATCAGACTCAAAATACAAGTATTTCCATTTTTATTTAAAATTTTTAAAGCGATGGAAAGCTCTGTATTTTTCTTCTTTCATTTTCAGAAATCATGTTAAGATCCCTTTAGAGGCTGCAAGTAAGAAACATCAAAAACCTTAATATGGCCTGAGGGTGGCTCACTACAAAGCCATGTGCTAATAATACCTTACTTTTATAGCTTTTTTCATCCAGAAGAACTGGACCTCTAGGCACTGTAGATACTGTTTATGCAGGAATAATAATTTTGAGTCCCCTTACTGATATGTAGCTGTTCCTGTGGAAGCTCAATACCAAGCGTGCCCCCCTCTCCCCAACTCCCCCTGCTCGCCACTCAACACCACATATCTTTTGAACCAGGGAAGCACCCTGTGTTATGGAAACTATACGGAGAACTTCAGGAGAGCAAAAAGCAAACAGATGAGCTGCAATTAGCTAGAAAAGCTATGGACCCAAATCTTGCAGTTAGTTGTGCTCGCTAAAGAAGCAGCCACACTGTTGCAGAGGGTACCCCAGAGCCCTTTGGAGGCTCTAGCTTAGCCCTGGTATATATGGGGGCTCCTGTTTGCCACCCTAGCAGAATCCTTCCTGGTAGAGCATCCCTCTCCATGCAAGGCTTCCCATATGAGGAAGAGCAACTCTCTGACCAGGTATGATCGATGATCTCAAAACTACTGCGCAAGCCACATAATTCTCATGGCATATCAACTAATAAAGATGAAACTCATGCTTCCATTATCTTTACAGAGCACCAGCTCATCAGGTTGGAAAAGCCTATGTGGCCATCTGCTGATTTTTTAATTTATGCTAGCTTAATGCTTGATGTTTTACAGGTAAATGTACACATTTAATGGACACATTTTAAAAATGATGAGGGAAAGGATGATATACTGATACATCTCAGGTGAAATGCAAACATCTTTTCTCCATGCGAAGGAACCTGCCCTTGTATCTGTGTCCAAATACTGAACTTTTCCTTGGTGATGAACATCAGCATGACCAAATTGAAAGTCAACAGAGTAGTGCAGATTTACATTTGATATGTCTATTTCTAGAGCTTTGCTACAACAGTAATAAAATAATGATTAATAATGATCACAGTTGACATTCCTTGGTGGTAGTAATCATCCAGTATCTCAAAGCATTTGTAAGGTATTTGCACAGGGAATTGGAGCCACAGTTATGTACACACGTAGAAGAATCACATCAGTTATTTAGACTTTCTATTGTATATATCATAAGTCCAGGATCAAATACTAATTTAATCCTGTCAGATCTACAACCTACATTTTCGTGCTGTGACTTTTCAAGTATTTATCTGCCATGAAAATCCCTATATTTAAGATCACAGAAACAATATTATTTTTCAACCTTCCTGAAAATAATACTGCCACCATTGGTACTGCTTTTATTTCATTTTCCTCTCATTTATCATTGTGCTATGGCTCATGCAAATGCTTGAATTGCTCGTTTTTAGATCTAATAAACATTTTCTACAGCCCATAGCTTTATATATTGGATAATGAAAAAAGGACAATTTAAACTGCAGGAAAAAAATTGTCAATCATTCTTTCCTGTCATCTTCCAGAGCAAGCTGGAATGCTGGCACTAATTCTATAGCTCTGGTGTCATTTACATTTTTAATAAAGTAGCTTATTTACTGAAATATACCCTTCCCCTCACAGTTGTTCCATGGATTATGTCTAGTTCTATGAATCCTGTTTGTGCCAGGTTTCACAGATGCTCCTTACTTTTCTTTCTGTTCTTTTATAGGCATGTGTATAACCCAAAATGTACAGCCCATTTGCCTCAACAAGTATAGATCCTTGTCCCCTGACTATGCAAGTATAATTTAGTCCAAAATTCAGCCTTATGCAGTGTGCAAGGAAGCTTTCCCCTACTGAAGGCAACTGGCTTATAGCTGGGTGAAATCCACTCACAGCAGAGAAAATAGGGCATGACTGTCACTCACCATTAATGTTATTTACCACCGTCTCTATCGCTGCACACCAGAATACATGACAAAGCCTCTCTCAGGTGGGACCAGCTAAGTCTGGAACTCCCTCTGAACAGCTGATGAGAAAATGCACCTGAGAGAAGAGCTGCTGCCAGTTACTTTGATCAATTCTATTTGATATGGGATCTCACATCTGTAAGCCACCTAGCATCATAGTGCACCATCTTAGCTATGACTTCATAGCTGTTAAAAGAAAGGAACACATAGAAATACAGAGGTGAGAGCTGTAACAGTCCTCTTGAGGTTGCAGTCACAGCAAGAGATTTACTGTCTTCCTTCAGGGTCGGGTATCAGTCTTTGACATGGACAGTGCCGTATTTTTAGTGGTCTTTGTGGAAGTAAGGGGATAGGAAACCACTCTGTCATTTCTCTAGAAAAACTAGGTGTTATTAGTGTACAAGGACCAGCACTGCTCCATGTTATCACAGAAGGATAGACACTAATCCCACAGCAATATCTCCATAGCTCTAATCTCCAGCACATCAGACACCTGTCTAAAATGCATTTTCCACTCAGTTTCCTTTCAAAAACCACTCTTCATTCCTCCTGTGATGGACCTGGAGATACATTTTCCTTTGCCCTTATACGCTACCAATACTGATTCTGACTGACTGATGTGTTGTGACTTATCAAAAACGAATATTTGTGTTTTGATTTTAGGTAATGAACACTAGGCCATTATTATTATTATTATTATTATTATTATTATTATTATTATCATCATCATCATTATCAACATCATCATCATCATCATCATCATCATCACGGTTATTATTATTGCTATTGTTATTTCTTAACTTTTGAGTTCTCACCTTTTTTAAAGACTGACCCGCTCTATTCTTGGAATCTTGAATAACAAATAACTGTCAGAGCAGAAAAATCATGATGCATTTAATAAACATAATAGGTTTTAATTATTTTGCTAGTTCAGTGAAAGTCCATTAAATTTTATTCTAAATCAAACTTCCTATGTGTTTTTATTTAAATGCTTGATTTCACTTTCTATTTTTCTTCCTACCCATCCCATATTTTCAAGTGAAGATGAAGGGGTGCATCTCTGATATAAGTGGAACTCATATTCAGAACTAAAACATTCACTCATCTTTCCCCCAGTTAATTTACTTAAATACATATCTAGAAGCAAAACAATCTGGCTTATTCTTACCATCAGGTGGAACTTTAGTTAGGCTTTAACTCTGTCTAATTCTTGGGACTTTTTGGAAGAAATCAGTTTGAGCTTATGATAATTCAAAGGTCACACTCAGTGGTCAATGAAACATGATGGACTTTTCATCATACCTCAAAACTGAATTATCATCTGAAGTTGTTTATCTCCATCTTTTGAGAACAGATGTAGACTCAAGTGACTACTATGCTCTCATATGCCATAAGTTAGACACAATGAATCCAAAACATGACTGCCTTGTCCTAGTGAAGGGAAGTAAAAGGTAAACAGGCATTTCCCTGGGATATATATATTTCCCCTTAATCCTTACAGCAGCAACAGTAGGTTTGGGCTTCTTACTGTCTCACCTTCCGTCTTAAGAAGTTGCAGGTCCCTATGCCAGTTTGAATTGCAGAATTTGAAAATCATTTTAGTTTGATGGTTTGTGCTACTGCCCACAACTTTGCTAGGAGAGGATTTCTGCTTTTGGGAACAGAGAGAAGAGCTGTCTTCTTTTATATGAGTCTTCTCATATAAAAATGGGGTTTGTGGTATTTGTGCCTTGTGTAGCTCCCTGAATGTAATTGTTTGACCTCAAGAATGAGGTAGGAGGTGGGCATATTTGACTTAAGTATTAACAGATAAGAACTGGTCAGTGAATCCTCCAAGATTCCACTGAAAAGCAGCAAAAATTCAACATAAAAGGAAAGCTCTGACCTTTACATTTAAGCCTGCTGAAGTTACTAGGGAAAAGAACTGTAGTTCCTCTATAATGTTAGTCAACAGTACAGTCCATTTCAGATTCAAAGGGTCCCTCTATCCCTTACTGAAGGATTAAAAAAAAAGTGGAAAAAGGCCAAATCCTTCATAAATGACTATACTATCCCCATGAGGATGAGCAAATGTCAGCCAGTTGCCCTGAAGTACGATCTTATCCATTAAAACAAATGTTAGTACATTAGTACTTAGGTCAGTATGAGATGAGGCACAGAATTTGCTCCAGCAACAAGGTTTTAATCTTTGGGCTAGATCCATTTGAGTAGCTCAGGAGGTCTCAAATTACCTGTTCCACTACTCTGCAGGAAGTAATATGCCTATGAAGGGATTTAGTTCCAGGGACATTACCCTCAAGAAGCACATCAGCTAGTCTGTAGTGCATATTTTGCTGGTGAAAGCTAGACAATCTGAACATTACATCATAAAGACTTTGTGAATTGTTGACAGAATACATTTCCTGGTCATTTAGGGTATTCTTCACTGCTAGTCACACTGCACAGTTTTGAGGTAGGAGAATAGAGATCATAGGTATATTCTGTGAATCCTTTGGTTGAAATCACAAAATACAATGGATTTACTGTAATTACAATACTCAAAGAATGAAAGGGATTTATTTTTTTATTTTTTCCCCCCTCTGACACTAAATTTCACAACATAGAATCATAGAATATCAGAGACTGGAAGGGACCTCAAAAGATCATCTGGTCCAACTCCCTGGCCTGAGCAGGATCACCTAGAGCAGATCACACAGGAACACAGCTAGATGGGTCTTGAATATCTCCAGAGAAGGAGGCTCCACAACTCCCCTGGGCAGCCTGTTCCGGTGTTCTGTCACCCTCACAGGGAAAAAAATCCTCCTCATGTTTAAACAACATTTCCTATGCCTCATATTCCACCCATTGCCCCTTGTCCTGTCATCAGGCATCACTGAGAAGAGACTGGCTCCTTTCATAACTCTGATCCTTTCCCATTGTTACAATACAAAACAGTTATGTAACACAATGACATAATGACACACACGAAGTTCATTTATATCATAACCTTAACCCAAAACTTTTTAAATTCAATGCAGAATTTTAAAGGTAATTAGAATTAGCATTTTATATTAGCCAAAAATCCTTCAAAAAACAGGCAACCTTTCTATTGTTTCCTTTATATTCCAATCTGCCACTCCACCTGATAACGAATGACAGCTCTTCTCCTGTACAATTACTGATGCTCCGAGCTCAATTCAAGTATTAAGACCTGCTGGATAGGAACTTAATACATTGCTCCTCAGCAAGCTTAAGATTTCTAGGGGCTCTGTAGGTACAGTCTTAAAAATTAAGTAAACCAGGTGAACAGAACCATCATTTGCTACTTAAATCCACTGTAGTGCTATCAACACCTTCCTGAAGTGATCAGTGAACAGGTGGATTTATTTTGGAGTGTTTGGCAGCCAGTGTTTTCTCCATGAGGCTTCTATATTAGACCTTAGCATTACATCCTGCTTTAAAGTACTTAAGGAAAAAGAGAAGAGAAAAAGATATATGTTCACTTTTCCACTCTTCAGTTTGTTTCCTGGCATCATAGTGGAAGTGCACATGTGGTCATCAGGTGAAAAAAAAGAGGGTTGTTCATCAGGCTGTAAATTAATATGTTATTTTCCTCTGAAACTAAGCTAAGTCCAACTGTTGTTTCAAAGCATGAGGGAAAAGAGTGAGCACTGCAGTGTTTACATGATAAAATTTCTCTGATGAGTTTGGTTCATTGGCCACATGATGAGCCAGTTGACTGGTAGAAAATCAAAGCAACCAGTCAAAAATCCAGTAAAGCAGACTTGCTCTGTTACAGCTTTTTCTAGTTGTCTCAGTCAATATGTCAGTGCTTGTAGTTGCAGCACTTCAGACTGAAGTACTCTGCCATTCTGCAAACATGCTATATCTAATGAGCAGCATTACTAGTACTGTAGTACTGGT
Source organism: Ramphastos sulfuratus (assembly GCA_013399055.1). Taxonomy (NCBI): domain Eukaryota; kingdom Metazoa; phylum Chordata; class Aves; order Piciformes; family Ramphastidae; genus Ramphastos; species Ramphastos sulfuratus. The sequence goes on from WBNM01026540.1 coordinate 22,643, forward strand.
TTATATCCTTCACTGTCCCCTCCTGGCACCCCAAACAAGCTATGTTACTGCTGTAACCCACTGTATCCACCAATATTTGGGACCTCTGCATTTTAACAGAGCTCTGTGCATTGTATTTGGGATCACAGTATCACACAGTATCGCAGTATCACACAGTATCACAGTATCTCACAGTATCACAGTATCACCAGGGTTGGAAGAGACCTCAAAGACCATCAAGTCCAACCCGTTACCACAGACCTCAAGACTAGACCATGGCACCAAGTGCCACGTCCAAACGTGCCTTGAACACCTCCAGGGACGGTGACTCCATCACCTCCCTGGGCAGCCCATTCCAGTAGTGAATGATTCTCTCAGTGAAGAACTTTCTCCTCACCTCGAGCCTAAACTTCCCCTGGCACAGTTTGAGACTGTGTCCTCTTGTTCTGGTGCTGGTTGCCTGAGAGAAGAAAGCAACCTCCTGCTGGCCACAACCACCCTTCAGGTAGTTGTAGACAGCAAGAAGGTCTCCCCTGAGCCTCCTCTTCACCAGGCTAAACAATCCCAGCTCCCTCAGCCTCTCCTCATAGGGCTTGTGNGCCCAACAGACACTGACTGTCTTATCTAATGTTTATGTTCTTAGTTTTATCCATGTCAGCAAGCCTATGAGTGAAGTAGACATCACCATTGTTTTCCTTTTCACAGCCTGTAATATAATTTTCTCTATTAAAATATTCCAATTAGCTCAAACCAGCACATGTCTATAAGTCAAGATAGGAGAATCATAAAATCATAGCATGGTTTGGGTTGTAAGTGACCTTTAAAGAGCATCGAGTTCAACTCCTCTGCAACGAGCAGGGACATCTTCAGTTAGAACAAGTTGCTCAGAGTCCTGTTCAACCTGATGTTGACTGTTTCCAGGAACAGGGCATCTACTAGCTCTCTGGGTAACCTGTTCTAATCTGTATTTTCTAAAGTCAGCCCGTAAGTGTCTTGCAAATGATCCTACCAAGAAAAACCAACAAAACAAAAATCTTAATGTCTTTTGTTAATCTATCAATACAAAATTAATATGACAGTTTTCTAGAGGAACTTGAAGAGTAAGTGTAAGAGAACCTGTAATAAGAGGTCCATCAAAGAAATGAAGAGAATAAGATGAAATTTCATTCAAGTTCCAAAATTAATTTATGAATTATGGAAATCTTCCCAGGAAATGAAAAGAAGTCTGTTATGCCTAACAGAGAGAAATAGTTTTTCATTGACTAGTTGGAAATGGTCCTGATCTAACATGGGTTGGAAAAGATAACTTACAGGTAACAAAACTTTTGGCTTCTGCGGTTCCTCTGTCCAGCTACTGGATTCCATTTTGAGCACAAGGAATACCACAAAACATGTGTTATGTTCTTACTTATGCATAGCCAAGTGAGTTAAGGATTAAAACCCTTCTTAATTCTCTAAATCAGTCTAGTGAGATTTCTGCTATCTTGGGTTTTTTTTAAGTAATTTCTATTATTAAGAGTAGGGTGACAGGAGAAAGAGGAGTTTTGACCTTTAATACTAAAAGGCTTTTTTTTGGAAGTGCTTAAACTTCATTTTTGCTCTTTCATTTTATGATCAGCCTTCCTTTGCTTTTTAGCTCATAATTCTAACTAATGGTTTCAGTACTGTTTTATTTCGGGAAATGCCCATTCTTGAAATCCCTGACAACTCTTTAAAACCTGATTTCTCTGAATATCTGAAAATTCACTCTTAGCAGGATATTAAAAGGAGATTTAAGCTCTCTAACTTAAACAGGAAGGACCGACCTAAACCAAGGAAATATTAGCTGCATGGTTCTGATGCACAAAACCAACCTTTTAAATTTTAATACAAACTTTAAAGTGTGCACTTTGTATAGAATAATTTTTTTTTTAAGTAAAAAATCCATCAACTAACCACTGAAAAGATTTTTTTTTTTTCATGGCAGGTGAAAAGAAACATCTGAGAAAAGAATGCATTACAATGTTAAGTGATCCCTATCAATCAATTTAAGTTTTCTAAGTATTTTTTTTTCTGTCCCCCTGTGTGAGAGTAGAAGTTTTCTTCTGTCATTCAAGCAAGAATAGCTCGAATAAACCAAATCTTTTCTACAATCTACAGCAACTTTGGCCAAGAAAGGTGAATATTGCTCCTATATGTCATTTTTGCAAATATTAATGATTATAGTGTGCACTGGGAATAGGAATGATGTCATAAAATCATAGTTTGGGTTGGAAAGGACCTATCTAGTCCAACTCTCCTACAATGAGCATGGACATCTCTAGATCAGGTTGCTCAGAGCCCAGTCTAACCTGACATTGAATGTTCCCAGGGATACAGCACCTACCACCTCTCTGAGCAACAAGTTCCAGTGTTTCACCACCTTCACTGTAAAAAATGTCTCCTTAATATCTAGTCCAAATCTACCATTACTCCTTGTCCTGTTGTAACATGTTCTGATAAGCTCTTTATTTCCAACTTTCTTATAAGCCCCCTTTGAGTACTGAGAGACCACAGATAAGATCTCCCCAGAGTTTTCTTTTCTTCAAGCTGAACGACCCCAACCCTATCAGCTTTTCTTCACAGGAGAAGTGTTCCAGTACTCTGATCATCTTTTTAGCCCTTCTCCAGACCCACTCCAACAGGCCTATGTCTTTCTTTTGCTGAGGGCTCCAGAATGTCATTTCATTTTAACTGCCTAAAGGTAAAGACTCTATTCTAGAGATGATTGACTAAGCTATTTTCATAGGCAAAGAGCAAACAGGCATCTCATGTTAGAGTGAGAAATACAGAATAAAAGAGGTTTTGTGGTGCCTGTCTTGCAGTACAGAGGAAACTGCAGCGATCAGCTTACAGCAGACATTTAACATATCAATATCTAGGCACAATAAAGCTGGCTGGACTGAATGATTTCTCTCTCTCTCATTTGTAGGTTTTATGGGTACACCTTTATCCCTCAGATGTCTCACATATATACAGGGAAATAACTGAAGGCAAAGAACCTGTTCAGGGCACTTGAAAGCTGGCAACTGTTACCTACAACTCCAGAAAGGTCAAGGCATTAGGAATAAGCTTTTCTTATATTAGTATTGCTGGTTTAGTAGTTTGTTTATGGTACATAGGTGTGTATAGGCATGCTACGAGTTGGAATCTTTTGAGAGGGATTAGAAGGCATATGATGTGATCATTTGCAACTGGAAGAGAGAATCATTCTTGTGGACCTGATGGCAGGACATCAGGATGCTTGGGCTACGGCTTCTTCATGAAGCAGAGATCAGAGCTAGGTGATGGTGCTGTTAAATAGACTTTTCACAGCTCATGGGCTGTAAGTTGAAGGATTCTCATTGTCATTCATGGAGAGCTGTCCATCCGCAGCAGTGGACTCTGGAGAATATTTGCACTCAACTTAGGTACTCAATGCATAAACAAAAGTCACCAGTAAAACTGACTACCCTGAAGGCAGCCTCAACATCAAATGAAGAAAAAAAAAAAAAAATATTGCAAGTAAGCAGTCTCGCCTCCCTGGATGATTTCAGGGAACGCAAGAACATATCGTTGTTGTTCATGAAGTACCTGCTCTTAGACAAGCAAAAGGACTCCAGACTCAAGGGCTGCCAATCCATCACTTGTCAGCAGCACTAGAAGTCTTTTCAGAAAACGAAAGAGGTGATGATTTCTAGCTTCATAGCTCAATTATCTTTCTTTAATGTCATATCATAAATGGTGAAAATATGACCTGCAGCTCTCTTATTTCTCCCCTGAGGCACACCAGCATCACTTGGCTGCCCATTCATACTGCTGTTTGTTTCCTGTCCAGAGCCATCAACTTCATTACGACATAAAATGCCAATATCACAAGCCATAAAACTGTGAGAGGCAGCTTACTTGGCGTGCCATCTGGGGAAAAGCTTCTTTACTGTTCTTCAAGATAGCCTACAGGAACCACCCACTTGCTGTTACTGACCTTGAGTTTGATGTATTTGGATATTGTCAGTCCTTCTTAACATGTTTCTAATAGAGGGTAGAGAAGATGTTACTCAAACTCTTCCAGTTACTCTGAGCACCGGGACTGATCCTCCTGACTGCAGCACAGTGCAAATAGGTAAGTTCAAAGCATTTGGGAAGTATTTTGACAAAATGTCTCATCAACAGGACATGCTGGTTCATCACAGATTAAATTCCTTGTGAAAACACTGGACAGGCAGATTTCTGGCATTCCAGGAATCATTGGTCAATTGTGAGGGAAGGAGAAACACAGATCATCATCTGGAAAAAGATCCCACTCCACAAACCTCTTGATCTTCTGTACCATTTGGCTTGGGTATTCAGAAAACTCATTTCAAAACCCTAGATGCTCTATCAGAATAAAATTCTAGTTGGAATTCTTCCAATCTCTCCCTTCTTTCCCCCTGATCTTAAGGAAATAATTTTATTATCGCTGCATTGGATTTCTCTAAAAACTGAAATCAATGAATGTCTGTTGTACCCACCTTTAAGTGACAACATAATTTTTAGCTGGTTGGTGTTTACCGAGAGAATTAAAACCTATGAAGAAAAATGCTAACCCCTGATTATGTACCAATAGAGACAGAAGAAAAGTGCTGCCCATAGTAGCTTTCCCTCACTGGAAAGTTCCTGGCTTTACACAAACATTTTCCTAACAGCATTTACCATTAACTCTATGAATAATTTCAAGTTTTGCAGCTAAGCTCTTTATAAAAAACCCTCATCACCACATGTGAACAGTATTTTCATGGGATTTCAGATTTCCTTTTACAGCAATGCCCGAGAACATAATCTAGTACACTGGTTTCATAGAGATGCCATTGCAGTGTGCAGAGATAATGAAAGATAATGAAGAAATAGTTGCTAATAGTCATGTTTTGTGTCAAATGGCAAAAACATTGTTTTCAATTTAATGTGAGTGCTACATCTAGAAAGTGCTGCAGGAGGGTCCTTGTAATTTCTATTATGGCCACTAGGGATGTAAAAACATTTGTTCTGATTCACACCTGATGTCCACATAGTCCATCCTCTCCGCAGATCTGTTCACAAGCTGATACTTGAGATACCCTTATGCAATATCACAGAATCAACAAATAAGAGAATGTTAGGGCTTGGAAGTGACCTCAAAAAATCATCTACCCCTCTGCCAGAGCAGGATTACCTATACCGGATCACACAGGAACACATCAAGGCAGGTTTTGAATATCTCCAGAGAGGGAGACTCCACAACCCCTCTGGGTAGCCTGTTCCAGTGCTCTGTCACCCTCATAGTGAAAAAAAGTTTCCACATGTCTCCATGGAACTTCCTATGCCTCAACTTCCGCCCATTGCCCCTTGTCATGTCATTGGACATCACCAAGAGGAGCCTGGCTCCATCCTCTTGGCACTCATCATTTACGTATTTATAATGAAGTCACTTCTCAGTCTCCTCCTCTCCAAACTAAAGACCCCCAGATCCCTCATTCTCTCATCATATGGAGATGTTCCACTCCCTTAATCATTTTTGTGGCTCTTCACTGCACACTTTCAAGCAGTTCCCTGTCCTTGTTGAACTGAGGGGCCCACAACTGGACATAATATTCCAGATGAGGCCCCGCCAGAGCAGAGTAGAGGGGCAGGAGAACTTCTCTTGACCTCCTACCCACATCTCTTTAAATACACCCTAGAACGGCGTTGGTCTTCTTGGCCACAAGAGCACATTGATGGCTCATGGTCAATCTCCCATCCACGAAGACCCCCAGGTCCTTTTCCCCTTCACCGATCCCCACCAGATCAGTCCCTAACCTATACTGATCCCTGGGGTTGTTCTTTCCCAGGTGCAAGACTCTACACTTGCCCTTGTTGAATTCCATTCAATTTCTCCCAGCCCAGCTCTCCAGCCTGTCTAAGTCTCACTGAATGGCAGCACAACCCTCTGGTGTGGCAGCCACTCCACTCAGCTTTTTGTCATCAGCAAACTTGCTAACAGTGCGCTCTTTGCTCTCATCTAGGTCACTGATGAATATATTGAATAGTACTGGCCCCAGTACTGACCAGGTAACTGGGAAGATAAGGGAGGCTGGGAAGGGGTTTGCCTGCCTCCATGAGCAGGGACCTGTATCCATTCCCCACCTTTTCTTAGGCCACTTCCTTCTGCCTGGTGACATGAGGGAAGGGCATTCTCTGCTTCTCAAAGAGCCTCCACCTTCTGCCTTTGTATGGTATGATTCTACCAATGTATTTCATTCCCCTGTTCACTGAAGTTCCTCCCATTGTGTTGAATCTTGTTTACTGCATATTCCTCCCAGTAAAAATACTCATAGCCAGGTCCCTTGCTGAACCATCAAACCAAAACAACACATATATGTAAGTGGAAATCCTCTAGTTCAGAATGAGTGCATACGAATTATGCAAGACACTAACCTATCACCCTCAGTGTCAGCATAAGAATTGTGCGAGTTGAGTGTAATTACAATGTTTTTTTACCTTATGTGAAAATGTCTGTTGGTGAGAAATACTCAATGCTCTTCAGCAGCATCAAGTTTTACTACTATGGAATAGAGTTACAGCTCTGATGAGTTGGATTAGTGAGATCCCATTCCACAAAGAGTGGGACTTGAGGTGGGACTCCTTTGCTAATAGTCCCTAAGCTTCCTCTTCCTCCTGTCTTGTGCTTTGGATATGGCATTCCCAGAGCACTCCTTGGCTGCTAATCAAAAATTAGAGTGGATCTTGGTATTGGTAGCACCTGTGAGGGTGCTTCAGCAAACCAGGCTCAGGTTGGTTTTACTTATCTGCCATCAAATGCACAGTACAACAGCATGCTATACGCTGGCTGTTCCAAAGAAAATTAGTGAAAAGTGAGTATCTCCCAGAAGTCAAGAATCTCTGGGCATGGTTCCATAAGTAGGTGGCTGTCAGAGACTAAGATAAACAATATATCCCAACATCTCAGAAAAAAATTGTTTTGAGCTAAATTTCTGAGAAATGCTAAGCAAACATCCTGTTTGTTCTCAGTGTCCTGAAAATCCCCTCCTGCATGAGCTCAGACTCCCAAGAGCTTCCCAATATGGAACAACTGGACAAGAAACCAATCGGGGAATGCAGAGTGAGCTTGTGCATGCTACCATGGGACCACCTGCCTGACTGCTCAGCTTGCATGGACTGAAAGACCACCATTCTGGACCACCACACCTAGAACTGAGCTCCTGTCACCTAAGACACATAGGAGGTGAAGGCTTCCTGTTGTGACAGGTGATGCTGATTCCGACCCAACCGCAGCCTAGCAGCTCCTGGTTTATTGACAGTAGCAATCATTTCGGTGANCAACACCGACTGACTTATCTAATGTTTATGTTCTTAGTTTTATCCATGTCAGCAAGCCTATGAGTGAAGTAGACATCATCATTGTTTTCCTTTCACAGCATATAGTATAATTTTCTCTATTAAAATATTCCAATTAGCTCAAACCAGCACATTCTCTTTCCTCCCCCACCTCTTTTACTTTCTCCCTCTCCCCATCCCTATCCTCATGTGTGTAAGTCATGTCAATGCAATAAAGGTAGCCTATGCATTTGACATCATTTGTGCCTTAATTCTGTGCCTGAGAATCTGAACCTCCCACACCTGGAATTCCTCTGGACTGGGACAATGGCAAAGATGCAAAAAAAACCCCAACCAAACCCTCTACTATATTCTCTGTCCTTTTCCCCGCTTTGTACTAGTGAGAGGTAGCAGTCTGATGGTGGACATATTTTACTCAGCAGTTGATATCTGACATATTGAACTTAATTTCTCAGAGAAGAATTCCCTGGACCCCACTGGCCTCCTCTAAAAGTTCAGCTTTAGCTCCAGAGGAGACCAAATACCATATCACCAACACCACTGAATGACAACCTCTCTCATTGTTCTTCCAAAAGAATTTAGATCAGACACAGTTTTAGCATGTGAAGATGATGAAAATTTTGCAACATTGATCAAAGGGGAAAGCCCTTATTTAATCTAGCTGAAGCATTTCTTAATATGTCTAGAATTTGGTGTATGCTTTGAGCTACACTACAGGACTCATTTGTTGGCAGGGGAGCTGTTTTCATTTCAAATTTCCTCTCAAACAATGGCACCCCCTCGCTGAGGCTTTGACAGCCAGTTTTACACTAATGCACTTAAATGAGTAACAAGCAACTTTTCAACACATATATGGCAAGATTTTCTTCTTCTTCCTTTTCTTTTTCTTTTTTTGTTTTGTTTTGTTTTGTTTTGTTTTGTTTATGTATTCTAGATTATTTAAAACCATAAAAGTTTAGCAAAAAGGTTGGGGAAAATGAACAAAAGTTAAATATCAGTGCAAAATGTTCCACATCTGTAGGGATAGAAATAATTCAGCTGAACTCCGAGAAAAACAATTATGTTTAATTTTTCATGCAAAACACAAGATGTTATTTACTACGGTCCAGTAATGCTCAGTTTTTGTGACAAACTGAGTATTTTGGTGCAATTCTGTCTTTCTACATTGTCACAGTTGGGGAAAAAAAAAAAACCCAATGATTAGGGCAAGGGAAACTAACAGGCATGGACAATATTTGGTCAAGGTTCAATAAAACTTAAATTCTCTTGAATTAAGATGCAGGCTGCATTTTATCCCAAAAAGACAGAAGAAAAGAAGCTAATATTACACTCTTCCAGAGTAGTTCCCCCAGAGCACTACATTGGGGTAAACTGATGCACATTCCCAAGTTCTTGATGGTTTGGAGTTTCATTGTGGAAAATACGACACAGCACTGGCTGCCACCAGGCCACAAAATATGACATGGTCTGAGGCCTTCGTAACTTACAAGATTTGTGTCTCTTTGCTATTCATCTGCCCAGTGTGTTCCTTGGTTGCTCTGGAGAATTGTCTATCCACCCAGTCCTAATTTTGCTTAGATAACTAGACTGAAAGCTCCCAACATTGGCTCTCTTTCTGCATGTGAACCAAAGCACAGGCAACAGACCTGCAGTTATGGAATCATAGTATCATAGGATGGTTTAGTTTGGAAGGGACCTCAAAGATCGTATAGTCCTAACCCCCCAACATAGGCAGGGGCACCTCCCACTAGAACAGGTCACTCAAGGCCTCATCCAACCTGGCCTTGAACATCTCCAGAGAGGAAGCATCCACAATCTCCCTGGGCAACCTGTGCCAGTGTTTCACCACCCTCACTGTAAAGAACTTCTTCCTAATATCTAGTCTAAATCTCCCCTCTGTCAGTTCAAACCCATTATTCCTCGTCCTGTCATTACAAGACCTTGTAAACAGTCCCTCCACAGCCCTCCTGCAGATACTGGAAGGCTGCAACAAGGTCTCCTCAAAACCTCAGTTGCAACTGGGGTCTCTCAGTAGTGCTGATAAGTAATACAGATTTGATTACAAGAACCAGACACTTATACTAATCTCAGTTACCCACCTGTATGGATGCAAAATTACTCAAAAGAAAACCCCTGGTGTCAGTATGGCAAATACTCTATTGAACAATTACTTTGGAGAGGGCTAGTTGCTCATGCAGGTGCTTCTGGGTCTATTTCCTCCATTACACTAAATACATGTTCCTTGTGAAAGAAAATCCTTCTGAAATTATGTTCTTGTGTTTTAACAAGCTTCTTTTGAAGCATTTCAGTGCCAAATTATTGTGGGCAAAGAGAATACACAGAATAATGCAAAGACAGCCAATGACAGTTGCTGCTAAACCTCACTCCATCAAAGGAAATGTATCAAGGACATCCTCTTCCTGTGTTATTGCTAGAAATTACAAGACATAGCTGAGAAAACAAGACATGTAATAGGAAAATGACTTGCAGCACTCTGAGGGTGGAACGTTTTTCTGACTTATCCTGCTCCTGGCTTTAAACATCTGGTACCAACACAAAGAAATTCTATCTTTTTTCCCTGCTAATTGTGAAGTATCTGACTGATTGCTTACGACTGACAAGTGTCTGATAACAGGAAATGGCAGCATGGCAGGAGTTCGATGAGTTAAGAATGAGGCAGGAAAACAAATGATGTGACTCTTCATCTAAATGTGTGTGTGCACCCTGATTGAGGAATGTCAGCTTTACAGTCGTCCTGAGGGCTTGGATGCAGGAGCCACTAAGCACCAACTGCTATTAGTATCAGCCTTTGCACGGCTGTAACTTTTCTGATCCCAAGTCACAAACCAGCTCCTCACTGGGTGAATGAAGCACAGAGAAGCCTGTCATTTAGCTGCCTGAAACTACCCTTTCACCAGGGTAATGCAGCTGCACAGTTATTCTCAGGGGGCCCTGCACAGAGCAGAGATGTTCTTTGCAAAGCCCCATGTCAGCTCTGTCATCTCTGAGCCTCCACAATTAGGGACTAAGCAAACTGATGATGGGAATGCACATGACGGGGGGCAATCCCCTGGTTGGTGTTTCTGCAGTTTCAGGGACAATTTAGTCCCTGGCCGTATAAGCTCTCAGCAGCCTCAAAGCTCAAGATGCACAATGTGCTCCCCTCTAATCCTGACGATGGCATTGGAGAGATGAACTAGAGGCCAACATCAGACTTTTTAGAACAGACTCCAATAGACAAACTCACAAAGTAAAAGGAATGTTTAAAATCATTCACTTTCAAACCCAGCAGACAGATTGGCGAAAGTAAACAAGTAGCCTCGAAGTCTGTCATTATTTCAGTCATGTGAATGTGCTGTTAAAACGTCAATTCATTTTTCATAGTCCAAAATATTATTTATATCAGAGATAAAAATTTCTATTTTCCAATAAAGTCACGAAATGAATATTTTGTACTGAATCCTGCTCAGATTGCTCAAGCATATCACCATATCAAAGCCGTTAGGATTGTGTAAATGAGTAATGGCAGTAGGAGCTTGCCTTTTATTGGCATGAGTTTGAAATGGCTGCCTTACTCAAGCATACCTATAAAACACTCTTGCCACACTGCCATGTATTCCATTTATTCCCCATTTAAGAGAGAGGGGAAGAGGTTATTTTAAAAATACTTTAGAGCAATAAAACCTTTATTGCTACAATTTTTTGTATCTCTTATGCCCGTAAAGCCAGCAGATTTAGTTATGTCCACGGTCCTGGGAGCATTACAAAGTCAGTACTTATGCATTTTGTATACCTATAAATATTACTTAACCTGGAGTGTCTATGAATCAGGGACGTGCAGTTTTAAAGGTCATGTAGCTCACAACCTGACATGAATGAAAAAAAGACATAATGGATATATCACAGACTCACAGTCCCTCTTTCCAAAGGGACACAGGAGGTGTTTCTGACCCCGATAGCCTGCAAGGTAACAAATTTAAACAGTCTAGGGTTGAATTGAAGCCTGTTACTGTAAAGGAAAGATTTGAAAGATTGAGAAGGAAAATCTCCCAGGAGTAGGAAGGACTATAAATGCACACACAGATAGGTTTGAGATCTTTTAAAATCTGTGTTAGGATCATAGATATTTTCTAAGCATTGTCAAAATAAAAACACATTATTGTTTATTTGGAACAGCATCTTCCTCGATTAAGTTTAAAACATACACTGTTGTCCATTTATTTATTTACTGTATAAGTCAAATAAATATCTCTGTCATTGTGGTGGTTTGAGGCTAATTGGAATATTTTAATGAGAGAAATTATATCATTGGTTGTAAAAAGAAAATAATGATGAAGTCTAAATCATTCATTGGTTTGCTAAGAGGGATAAAAAGTCAAAATATAAACAATTTGTCCCGCTCAGTTCTGTGACACTACTTCCTTTTGCTTCTTCATTCTGCTCTAACATCTCTTCAGTAACAAATAATAAGGTAAGCTTTACTGGTTGTTTTCTTTTGTTTGTCTTGGAAAGTAAAGAGAGAAAGAGGGGGTAGCTTTGAGCCCTTCTGCACAATTTTCTTTGTCTGGGAGGGAGTTTGGATTTCTGTCTTATTTCTCATTTGTATATAGTTGTAAATACTTGTAAATATATTGTGTATATATGCTTGTAAATTTTGTTTTGCTGTTAATACAGCTTCATCTTACTTCCAAGCAGTCTGAGCTAGTCTGGTAAATTTCAATAGTGTATGGGTGAGGGAAAGGTCTTAACCCACAACAGTCATGGGAGTGGAAAATTTGAAGTTTACTCATTAAAGCAATATTGTGCATCACTGGGGAAGAAGTACTATATTACTTCTATCGCTGCTATCTTCCACCACTACTGGCACACAGGTGACCCAAGAAACATGAATAAAAAATCACTTTGATTATCTAGTTGAGACACTATTATTACAGGAAGTGAGAAAAATCCTCTTCTGGTTTGACATCAACAAACCTGTCAGTTAGATGGGGATTGTGGTACCTTTTCTGAAAGTGGCACAGGAGCAACGGAGATATCCTGGCACAATTTTCTAAGTATGAGATTGCAGTGTTGATAGTTAGGAAAAAACACTGTGAGACTTATAAACAGAGCAAATTTGTTCAGGAAGTTACAGAGAGAAAAAATATGGAACCCTGCACTGCCATTTTGATACTTGCTTTCCCTCTGTAACTGCACTTTAAAAGAGGAACCAACATAATTTGGAATAAGATATCAGCTTCCTCAGATGACATGAGTCTACTGAATATCAGAATGACAAATATCTCTGCAGTTATTTAATTATTTAGGGCATAATATGCTATTTTATTTGACAATCTGTTTGCTCTGTGGATAAACTGCAATGCTGAGTAATTTTTCCTTATGAAGGAACAAGATTATCTCCTCATTAAACAGCCCCATTGGTCCAATAGCAACATTACAGTGCAAATAGATATGATGCCTTGAAAAAGAATGGAGTGGAGATGCCTGGAAGTTACCAAAAAATACAACAGAGGCAGCTCAGTTGTTACAGTCAGAGGAAGGAAAGCTTTGGGGACTTGTACCAGCAGTGCTGGCTGTATAGGCAGAGGAAGTCAGGCTGCCAGGGAGATACTGAAGTGAAAATCAGCTTTCTCCTTTTGACCAGTCAGGTAAATTGGCTTAGAGACCTCTGGGTGACACTGGCTGAATTATGCCAGTATGTCATAAGACCAAAGCATGCAAACCTTTTTATAATTTCTTGGAGCTGGTATAGCAGGGTTTAGGTTGGTGGGGTTTTTTTCTGTTTGGTTTGTTTTGTTTTGGGTTTTGTTTTGGTTTTGTTTTGGTTTGGTTTGGTTTGGTTTGGTTTGGTTTGGTTTGGTTTGGTTTGGGTTTTGTTTTGTGTGTTTGGGGCTTTTTGTTTTTTTCTTTCTTTATTTTTTTTTTAATTCAGAACTCCAAACAAATATGGAAGTTTCATTTTCCATAACTTGTTTTCACCCAATACACACCTTCAGATGGAAATAGTGTGTAGTTTGTGAAATAAGTTACAGAAGTGAGGACAGTAAGCATTTCATGATGCTTTGATTTTTCAGGGCTTGCATTATGCATGATGATAATAATAGCCTCTAAGCTATCAAATGGCACTTTCCATTTTAATATGGCCAAATGGTTTCACAAAGCTTTATCATCATCATCATCATCATCATCATCATCATCATTTTACAGAGGAAAAAGCACAGAGAAGGATTTTGCTTGGGGTTATATTAGAAACAAGCAACATATTTGAAACTAATACCTATCTTTCCAACCTCCTAGTCTAATACTCTAACTATTTCACCCTAGAGATAAGAACATGGATCAAAAGCTTTGTCATAACATAAGCACATAGTTTGTACCACCTATATAAAAATGTAAAACTCATAGATGATTTTGATAATGGACTGTTCTGCCTAGCCAAAGATTTTCTCTGAACAGTGCTATTAAATGGCAAGAGTAATATCTTTGTAGATAATGGATGTCTGAGAGTTAGACCTTGTGTCCTGCCTCAGATGAAAGGTCCAGATGAAAGAGCCATCTCACCCATTTCTGTCTCTCACAATGGACAGAATGAAATGTTTACGGAAGAGCTGAGCAAACATTTATCGACATTTAACTGGAATATTCTCAGAAGCCTCAAGAACTTGTAGACGAGAGACTTTCTGAAACAATGGATGTGGTTTGTATTTAATAACCCAATGGCAAGGAGTGCCAGAGTCTGCCTGAAAACTGAAGAAGGGCTTCTATTAGTATATTCTGAACACAAAAAGAGCAAGTGGCAGCTGATGTGTCATAATACTTGCATAGGAATAAACACTAATAATTTCCCATTCACCCTTTCTGAAGCTCCTCTTTTCTCTAAACTTCTGTCATTCAAGGTTAAATGTAAAGAACAGACATTGAGAACAGCTGTGGTCCATTCTGGCTACTACTAATGTAGAGATCCACAGACAGTCCTTTGAAAGGAAGGGCTTTGTCCCTCAATGATTCCCTCAGGAACAGGCCTTGTTCCCGTGTGCCTTGCTAGGGGATGCTGTTACTTGGTGTCAGGGGTTTAAAGATCCAACAGAATGAAACTCTCAAATGAATTGGAAAAAAAACCCAGAATTATATTTGGAGAGAGAGTTACAGACAGAAATTACAAGACAGATACAAATTTCATAGCGAACACCCTTGAATTTTCCCCAATCCAAAACTAAATCTATCATCCTCAGTGCTCTGATCCTCATCCCCCTCCCCGCTCCATGCCTCTACCATCCATAGGCCTAAACACAGCCTCTGGAGACACCAAACCAGGACTGCTCCATAGATGTCTGCCCCAACAAAGCAGCTCCAGCCAGACACAAGGCTGGAGGGGGAGGAAAGGAGAGCAAGCTGGCCTCGCTGTGAGTATATGAAGAGATATTTTTGATATCTGCAGTAGGATAAGAATAATTCAGTATCTGTGTCTATTTGACATTTTGTCTTCTCTGGTACTGAGAGCATAACTTCTTTCTGATGTCCCATTGATTCGTTAGACACAGACTGACTTGGTGCCACTGAGTTTCAATGAAAGAAAATTTGAAGTGGTGATCTACAGACAGTGTTCTGTATCCTCTTGACAAGCTCCAAAGTGCAAGCATTTCTTGAGACAGCTCTTTAAAAAATGCTTTATCTCTCTGCCCTAGTAGAAGCATACATGATATATTTGTTATTTTCATCAGATTTTTTTTAATACTTCAATTTTCTTGAAGTGAAGGTGGGTAGCTTATTGAAACTAAGGCTTTTTTTTTTTTTTTTTTTTTTTTAATGCCTGTTGGCTCTACAGGTTCTTTTGAGTCCTTCAGTTATGTTTATGTCACAACAGCGACACTTGTCAGGCCATGCAGAAATAGCCAGGCTCAGGTTCAAGAATCATAGAATCATAGAATCATAGAATCATAGAATCATAGAATGTTAGAATGTCAGGGGCTTGAAGGGACCTTGAAAGATGATNATCATAGAATGTCAGGGGCTTGAAGGGACCTTGAAAGATGATCTGGTCCAGCCCCCATGCCAGAGCAGGAGCACCTAGAACAGATCACACTGGAATGCATCCAGACAGTTCTGTAATATCTCCAGAGAGGGAGACTCCACAACCATCCTGGGCAGCTGGTTCCAGTGCTCTGTCACCCTCACAGGAAAAAATTTCTTCCTCAGGCTCACACGGAACCCCCTATGCCTCAACATCCACCCAGTGCCCCTTGTCCTGTCACTGGGCATCACCAAACAGAGCCTGGATCCATCCTCCTGACACTCACCCCTTATATATTTATAAACATTAATGAGGTCACCCCTTAGTCTCCTACTTTCCAAGCTGACAAGTCCCAGATCCCTCAGACTCTCCTCATAAGGAAGATGTTCAACTTCCTTAATCATGTTTGTGTCTCTGTGGTGGACTCTCTCAAGGAGCTCCCTGTCCTTCTTGAGCTGGGGGGCCCCAGAACTGGACACAGTACTACAGATGAGGCCTCACCAGGGCACAGTAACAAAGGTAACACAGTGTTTTGCACAAGATAATGTGCCTGTATTTAGAAGTGCATCTGGTCAAATACTGCGCTAGCCCAATATTCCCAGCCCGTGGTCAGAGTTAGCCTGACCATCTCTGTAGGAAATTTCCTGGTGTGGAGCGACACGACCATTCTGAGGCCTTCAATGTGCCACAGGATCACAGGACCACAGGATCTCAGGGGATGGAAGGGACCCAAAGAGATCATCAAGTCCAGAGCAGGACCATACAATCTAGCTCAGGCCATACAGGAACACATCCAGATAGGCCTTGAAAGTCTCCAGAGAAGGAGACTCCACAACCTCTCTGGGTAGCCTCTTCCAGTGCTCTGTGACCCTTACATTAAAGAAGTTCCTCCTTGTGTTGACGTGGAACCTCCTGTGCTGCAGCTTACATCCATTGCTCCTTGTCCTATCCCAGGAAGTAAGTGAGCAGAGCCTGTCCCCTCCCTCCTGACCCCCAGCCCTCAGATCTTTAGAAACATTTATTGAATCCCCTCTCAGTCTTCTCTTCTCCAGACTAAAAAGCCCCAGGTCCCTCAGCCTCTCCTCATCAGTCAGTGCTCCAGTCTCCTAATCATCCTCATAGCCCTCTGTTGGATTCTCTCTAGCAGATCCCTCTTCAACTGGTGAGCTCAAAACTGAACGCATTATTCAAGATGAGGTCTCACCAGTGCAAAGTATAGCGGGAGGAGAATCTTCCTTGATGTGCTGGACACAGTCTTCTTAATACATCCAGGATCCCATTGGCCTTCTTGGCCACAATGGCACATTGCTGTCCCATGGATAACTTGTTAGCCACCAGCGCTCCCAGGTCCCTCTCCATAGGGTTGTTCTCCAGCAGATCACCTCCCAACCTGTACTGGTGCAGTTTATTATTCTTCCCCAGATGCAGGACTCTGCACTTGTCCTTGTTGAACCTCATTTGGTTCCTCTGTGCCCAACTCTGCAGTCTGTTCAAGTCTTGCTAATGGCTGTACAGCCTTCAGCCGTATCAGCCAAGCCTCCAGTTTGGTGTCATCAGCAAACTCGCTGAGCAGACAATCTGTCCTCTCATCAACGTCATTTTAGTCAGTGTCAGTTTATGTACCACTGCCTAACTAAGCTCTTGTCTAGTACAACTTGTTTTTCTGGAGCACACACAGGCTTTCAAGGTCTCCGTTCAGCTGTCTGCACTGAAGTGCCAAAATAATGCTATCTGGCATGCTTTAATACGGAAAGAATTTTTAAGTATACAATCCCATTGGATATAATTAGCAATATAATGCCTGATGATCATTAGTCAAGAGAGGTCTTGAACTACCTCATTGTAATCTAAAACCTGTTGATTAGTAATCCCCTGTAGCTAAGCCATAGCACTCTGCTAAATCAGTGAGGAGAAACTTGGCTTGAATGTAATAATTCGATTAGCATTCATCCAAGTAAAACATCCTCTCGTGTAGAGAGCAAGAATATTTCTACATTTTGCTAGTTTTTCACAAGAGGCAGGTGTACTAAGCATAGGAAATGTATGCAATACAAAATGTGTTTTGACCAAACATATGTCAAAAATACGTTCTGCCTTGACAAGTGACAATTCCTAGTACACCAATAAGGTATCACTGAACTGTCATCACCTATGCTCTCAGATGGGAGAGAGATGTTGCATACACAGAAACCCAAAACACAGAGGAAGAGAAGAAAACCACTCAAAAAGTGATTACATATACGTTATCTGAAATTAATCACAGGACTATTGTTGCTGTGGTGGTGTATTTTGTCAGCAATAAGCAAGCAACTGGAAGGCTTAAGTTTTGTTGTTTCTTCAATAAAACATGGATCAGCTTAATAGCTGCCAAAATGTTGTTTTTACTCTGTTGCTTTCACTAGTGAAACCCTGGGAACCTCTATGAGTACATTGCACTTACTCAGGCACACTAACTACTGAGGCACATAAACCCCTAGAAATGGATGCACATTTCAGAAGAGGTTGTATCAACACACACATGTTCAGGGCACTAGACAGTGAAATGGTGTATGCCAAGAGTAGACAAATCCCTTCTCAGCTTAAATACACTGAAATGCTGCTTTCTGCTCCAGATCCCATTGACATCTTCCCTTTGATGAGGCTTGCTATGACTATGTTGACCCTCGCACACTTTTCTGAGTTGCATTGAACAAGATGTGTCTCATTTTCTGCTTCTTTCAACTGCTATCTTTCCTGAATGGCTTTAGAGTACTTTACCTTGGTCTCTCCAGTAGCTACTTTTAGCCATTCTTTTATGTCATACAGCATAATATTACTATTCCCACCTCCCAGATGATTATTGCTTTCCACTCATGACATATTCATGAATTTTCTCTCGCTGTTGGGAGAATTTGGAGAAAGTAAAAGTATAGTCAGAGGTGGGTGAAAATTCACACTTTCTGTCACCTACCCCTACTCTCACAACATTTAGATCTACCCTTGGGCACTTCAAATAGATCTCTGAATCCATGAGGCAAAGCTAAAAATGAGCTTGACAATTCCACATGCAAAGAACTACTTCCACTACAGACAGCAGCTATTTCTATCTGTGATTTGGTTGGTTGGTTTTGTTGTGGTGTTTTTTTGTTTATTTTGTTCTTGGTTGTTTTTGTTTTGTTGTTGTTTTGGTTTTTTTTTTAATTGTTTGTTTGTTTCTTCTGCATTTCCCTATATGATGAGTCAGGAAAGAATTTCTTACTTTTATTTTTCCTCATTCGATGTTCATGAGGGAGCACAGGCCCTGAAGCAGCCCTGCTAAGAACAGATATCCTCTGCTGTCTCCAGATTACAGGACAGGAGGTTTCTTGTTTGGCAGTGGTAAGTCCCTTCTGGCTGTGAAAGGAGGTGACAGCAAGAACTAGGAAAAGAAAGGAGATCAATGGTGTGTGTAACATGGTAGAAATAAGAATTTATCATACTCTGCAGAAAGGAGCTTTCCAGAGGAAATGGCTTTAGGGAGGCAGATGTAGGAATCAGTAACATCTGTATTTAGTCATTTAGCCAGTTTATGCAGCTATGTGCAGTCCTGTGATAGCAATTTTATTCAGACTTGAATGCTACACAAAGCACGAGGGTCATGATCAATGTTTGGCAGCCACAGGGACCATGTTACCAAGCAACATGGCTTTCTTTGTGGAGCCAGATCTCTACTTTGATACATTTCCACATTTTCTACTATTTGTCCATTAAGAATAGAGAGGAACAGCTATAATAAATATCAATGAAGCGTTTGTTAATGCTCTGGTGTCCATGTACATTCAGATCAGTGCTAATCGAAACAAGCAGAGAAATTAATAGATAATTCATCCATAAACCCAACTCTTTCACAGACAAAACCTTTCAGAGACAATTTGTTGTCTAGGCAAGGATTCAGTTCACTCACTCTTGTGGACTAAACATCTACTTTTTAGAGCTTTAATGTCTAAAGGGCATCCTGCCCTTTGTCACAGATATGTACATATAACAGGGGGATCAAGAAATGGAGGTGTGTGCTGGTTTAAGGCTAAATGGAATATTTTAATAGAGAAAATTATATTATAGGCTNGGTAACAGAAAAGCTACTATATGTAAAAAAATAATCATTAAATTATATTCTTTGATAATGGGAAAACAATTTATCAATGGGATTTGACACAATCCAGTCTCCTTACAGAAGAGCTATTAATAAAGTGGACAACTGCATTATGGATTACTAAACATTCCCAGTAATCTTCTCTGAAAGAGCATACACTTCAGAAGGACTGATTTTGAATAGTTAAGTGCTGTTCTGAACACCTGTGTCCAAGTTATGTTTGTGCCCATGAGTTCTTGGGAGTTTCCTAACAAGGCTTTGCATAAGTATTCACAGTGTTTTTAACATTTTCTGATTACTCATTTGGTGATTCAGTTTCTAGAAGTGCTGTCTACAACTAAAAATGGTGAAACCGTGCCCTGAGACAACACATTTATGTGAAATGATAAAGTGAGAAACTGAAAGAAAATTGTCCCGAAAGCTAAGAGATGCCTGTAAAGTCTTTAATTTTCATTGCCATAATTCAGGTCTTCCAGGATAAAAGGTGAATAATAGAGAATGGTAACGTGGACTTGATTTGGGGCAAATTGTCATGCCACCTAGGGATATCCAAAGGGTCTGTTTTCTATTAATATCCTACCTCGGCTCTCTGGCAAAATCTGGTAATGTATCACATAAGATGGAAGACAGCAGAGCTCCAGAAGGAAAAGGGGAATAAATACACATTTACTGTGTTATATTAATAGCTGGTGAAGACATAGCAAATGCATCTGAGAGATCAGGAAACATACTTGAAACAGCTTTTCAACTCTACTCACAGACTTGATGCCCAGAGTGTGGCAAAGTACTCCTTGATATCCATGAACCAAAACCAGAAAGGTAAGAGAAACAACTCTTCTTCTGAAGTCACAGAGAAAGTCACTTGCCAAGCAGAACGATTTCCCCTGTGTGGCCTTGTGGTGTCAAAAGGTCATAAAATAGAAACTGAAGTTCACCAAAGTCTACTGATGTCTTTCTACAGGTCTGCCTAATACAGGTGTTAGTGGCCATGATCACTGCTGAAGGTTTGTTGTACAGTGAGCATTATATGCAGCTTCTGCAGTGTGTCTTTCCTAACAGTGGACAAATTAAGGGCATTTTCATGTAACCATTCCTTCTAAAACGGAGTTTGGATGGACGTGTCTCCACTGATAACTGTTCTTTTTTCCTAAATGAAAGGACATTTTCCTCTTCCCATACATCAAGAAACACCTGTAAATTTGATTAAATGTAGTTATTTTTACAGAACAGCAAACAAATTAATACTTTCAGATGGCCTTCTTGGATTGTTTTTCTTCTATGATCTTCTCCTAGTGGCTATTCTTTGGTCCTTGTAAGCCAACTTGTGCTCCTAAACACTCTGTAAAGTAGAGATGTGCCTCGCTGATGCAGCTGTCTATATATGCAACACAAATCTATCATTTTTGGGCCTTGTTTTCAACAAACAGTGTCTGTGCTAATTTGCCATGCAAGCCTGAGCTGTGTCAAGCCTTGGAATAACTAAAAACCACGTCTGCCCTGTCTCAAGAAGGGAAAAAAATCATGATCAAAAAGAGAAAGCAGTGTGTCCTCAGCTTCTTTGAAAAATCCAACCTACTATGAAAGGTGTTGCCTCTGTAGCCACAGATAAGTCAGATAAGTTTTGGATTTGTGCAGAAGACATTGCCTCAAGGATGGAAATTCTTTTTTTTTTTTTTTTTTCTTTTTTCTTTTTCCATAAATCTAAATGTCATCATTAAGGATTGAAATACCCAGAGTACATGAATTTGTTATTATTTATTTCAAAGAGACTGTCAGTTTTCCTCTTTGTTCCTGACTTTGGAAAAAGGTGTTTAAAAACATCCACCTGGAAATGTGAAAACCTTTTCTAAAAATGGTCACATGCACGATTTGATTTTGCACAAGTACTTCTGAGAAATATTGCACCTGTGTCCTTTATGCTTGCTTGTAGTATGCCTTCTTGACAATGAACTCTCTGGAGCAAACAAATAAATAATCAAATAAATAAATAGAATTAAACACTTCTCATCTCAGAATTTCCACCACTTTTTCCTGTTTCTCATGACATCTTTGTTTAAATCTCCAGGTTAATTTTCAGGAGTGACACAGCAAAACTGGTATCCACAATCCCTCTAGTAGTTCAATATGTTCATAAAACTGAAGGATGTAAAATGAAGGCTGTTTAAATGCTGAACTGAATAATCAGTTCAGCAGAAATTTGCTCTATGTATTTGCCCTCTGCAGCTGAAGCATGCAGAACTGGACTCAGGTGACTCACTAGACAGCTCAATGCATGAACAAGATAAACTCCTCAAGCATTGACTGACAAACCCTGAGATTTTGTTAGTGCATGCTCACATTCATAGACAACTTACCCACTTTCAGCACAGAGACACCATTATACAACTGCTTTCAGCAGCTAGTACAGGTATGTACAACTCCTTATCCAAGGCTCTGACGCAGGAAAGCCTCTGCCAGCAAAGCTAGCCTTCGGGGGGGATAAAAAAGAATCTGGGGAGCTCCATTGCAGTCATCATTTTTTTGTTGTTGTTGATTGTTATAAGGACCGCACCACACACTGAAATACTCAACCCATGGCTCTATGGTGGCTTGTCTTTTTATCTGGAGGAGCTATATCTCCTCCACTGCAGTAAAATCCTGTTGCTTTCTTGAAGCTATCTCAGCCTTTTGAAACCAAACTTCATTTTATGCTGTCTTCTTGTTCTGTTTCACTTTAGCCTCCTTAATACTCCCCCTGCAGCCTGAACGTTGCTAGTTATTTTTGTGTTTTCTTTATTTCCCCCTATACACATAATACCTCTCTTTGATTATTATCTCACTTTCCACAGCAAATCTTACCTCTTCTATTGTTATATAACAGTCACAACCACCAATAATTCATCAGAGTTCAGAAAAAATGACCCAAATTTCACCCAAGTGCCCATGCTAATATTTTTCTCTGATTGAGTTTATACCTTCAGACTTTCCTAACCCCTAAGACACATTAAATACAGCAATTTAGAAGGAGTTCAAATCTCTGGTTCCCTGTTTGATCTAATAGTCTCCGAATGCACCATGCAGTCCCAATATGACAAATGTTCTTGCCTAGACAGCAAAAGAAATTTACTCAGATCAGTTACAGTGTGAAGAAAAAGGCTAGAACAGGCAGAACCACCCCAGACTTCATAATTCCTAAGTATCTACTGCTTTGTGTCAGTAAAGGAAGATGGCTCTGTCACAGTAGTGAGTTAAAAAACTTTCCTATCCATGCCTAAAATGCGTGAAGATAAACCTGAAGCAAGACCTCCTCCAACATTCACTCAGTTCTCTGCTAGTGTCCGATTAAATACAGTTTGTTTAGACTCTGAAGCGATTCATGAAGCCCTGAGTATTTCACTGATCAAAAAAATCTCACGAGGCTCTGTTTCTGTAGCAAAAAAATTATGCAAGGAGAGAAAGTGGAGCAGAGGAGAAATAGGAAAACAAAACCACACATCACGGCTCAGCATGATAAGCATGTGAAGGAAGGGTGCACTATGGGGAGAGGGAAGAAAGAAGTGATTATGTGGCAGAGAATGATGTTCCTCCTCAAAATGCCTCTGGGAAAGAAGAAGCAAGAAAACATGAGAATCCCGCCAGTACACACAATGACCCTTCAAATCACCATGGGGAACCCATTGATGAAGAGTTTTCTCTAATGCCTCCTGCCAGCTCAGTATTTGCAAAATCCCATTTGCCTCTAATCACTCACAGACTGTTGTTTGGCCTGAATCTGCTCCCTCATTTTCTGGTGCAAAGCTGGAGTCAGACTGCAGAAGCACGTTTGCTGCTGGTGTATGCAAGCATAGTCCTGTGCCTATATGATCTACAGAGAAATGAAAATGCTGACTGACCCACCTTAGCGCCAAGGCTGGACAAGCTTGGGAACGGAAGTGGGTAGCAGGGTGGGTATGTGAGCCTGCATGATATCATAAGGGTTATCCTTATAGGAAAAGAAAATACACAGTTATGATATCCCCAGCAGGTGCTCTGGGAAGAAAGGATTAATCAGAGACACAATTACTTTTCTGACAGCTCAGGAAACTGCTTAGTGCAGGCCATATTGGCATTCATCTCATTACTGTTTCTTACATTACCTTGCCCAGAAACTCTTTCTTACTCATCCAGTGACTTTTGCAAGATACAACACACAAGGTTTAGATGCCTTTTGCCAGTGTTTTGAAAGATCCTTCATGGTACAAAGAAAAGGGTCTTTACTAGGTGTGCTAGTCACCCATGCAAAGAACCAAGGCAAATCTAGCTGTACTGTTCTCTGTAAGACTAGCATTCCATTATGTCCACCTTCCTTCAACTCTTAAATTACAGAAATACATAAGAGCAAGAAATCACTTTCTGAGCCTCCTCTGCAAGCTTTCAGCAAGAGAAACAATCATCTGACATCCTGAAGCACAGCATCTGATTGCATTTCGCATGCATAGCAGTGGCTGTTATTATTGGTAAGAACAACAGTTGTTACAGTTCAACAAATGTGTCTTAATCATTTTCTCCTTATGTAACACAGCATATACAAGTATTAATGCAATCAAGTGCACTCTAAATACTGACTGCAAAAATACTGCCTATAGTCTCCTTTTCCTTGCTAAGGACTGTTACTGAATCTAAAGGCCTGGATAGGGAAGTGCTGTGCAAAAACTGGGTAATCTGAGCAGACTGGCCCTGTGTTTAGGTGTTTCACATGTAAGGTGATCCTTAATCATGAATTTAGACCCCAAAGTAGGAAAAGTGAAACTGAACTCCTGTATCTATGATCTTTTTTACCACTGGCCCATCAGGTTTACCTGCACTGATTTCTATTTTGTTATTCTGTATTTAGATTCTTGCGCGTAAGGGCAAATGAAAACTGTGTGTAGCATGAATCTTATCTACCCTGGAGAAGAAAAAAAAATAGACTCTGTGTGTAGATATACAGTTGCTATGATTTTGCTTCTCATGCTCATAAATTACTTATGCCAGTGCTCTTTTTAGCACCGAGAACAACTAGAAACTGGTGTGTGTCTGTACCACTGAAATCCTTCTTCCTTCCAACAGGATAGTTTCATCCAGACTGCCTATTGAGAGAAGATTCTGGACCACGCTAAAGCCAGAGTGGTTGCCTGGGAGAGTGCAGGAGCCAAATCCCCTCCAGGGAACATTCTAGCAATATGACAGAATGAGCAATTAGATTTGGGTGCTCAGGAACATTTTCTGGCACTTCAAAAAATCCTGAAATATAATAAGCTCAGCATTGCTGTACCAGATTTGCTTAAGCTATATAATGTTTTGGATTAGGGATTGCTAGTAAACTGAAAATGAAGGTAACCTTTTAATAATAACAATATTTTTAAAATTATATATATATCCATGCACATGTATCCAGTTCCTATAACAAAACAGATTATTTCCCAGGAAATTGATCATCTACGGATGTAGAAATACAACTAAAAGATACACTTTATTTAATCAGCACGCAAGTCTTTGCCTCTTTTCTTAATGTGAAGGGGGAAGAAGAACAAACTCAGTCAGGAAGACAAACATTTTCCAACGTGTTTACTGAAAACTCTTTTGTAACTTGCCAGTATCAAGGGAGAGCTTAACAGTCCTTGCTTCAATGTTGTTCACATTTACAAATGACAAAATAAACCTTGAAATTAAGATACCATTCATGCAAAAAGGAAAAATCACCTTGACCTTTTGGTACAGTATTGGGCAACTTGTGCAGTTCAGATAAAGAACCATTCTTGATTCTTGGTTCTGACTCTTCTCTACATGAAAACAGGCCATTTCATTAAATAATGAAGGATTTTTCTGTGAATTCTCTGGTGACAAACTGAGAAAATGCCATCAATCTATATCTCGGGGTACTTCAAGTGGTTTTTAATCAATGTTTTTGACTGAAAAAAGAAAAGCACTGGGTGTGTCCCCACTGCTAACTTGAGCACAATATACAACTTTTGACTTATTAAACTCTACAAGATTTGTCTGGTTGGCTCCACGCTAGTAGCAAGTGAGGTTTGTTCAACCCCTCTGTCTCAGTTCTGAGGCAACAACTGTCTTGCCACCGGTGAGCAAGTTTCTCTAGTTGCAGTTTCAAATTCTTTGTTGCCTTTCATTAAATGCTAGAGTAAACTGAGGAAATGGAAACAGAGCTAGAACTGAAGCCAGTAGATACGATTGCCAGTCTACTTGTTCAGAGCACAGCTTACTGGCATAGACCATCCCAGGGGTAGAAGATGTCAGAGATCAGCATACCTATCACACATATGGTCACTCCTTTTAAAATTCACTCACTATGACTCTGTTACTTCTGCTGAGTTTGACTTCTTTCTGAAAGTCTTTCAAACGACCATGGTTGAAGCCATGAGAAGCTGAGCCACACATTCCTCACAGTTCAGGACAGTTTCCAAGATATTATTTTTTCCATGACAGGAAAACAAGCAATTTAATTTCCTTGCTGCTGGAATCAAACAGTGAAGAGTCTGTGGTATTATGATATAAATTCATCTGAATAAATTACAGGTAAAGGGAGAGATTCAATACCAAGAACCAACTTGTTCTCAGAGGAACTCAGCACCAGAGCGACCTTTCCGTAGAAGAGTATGAAAGTTAGGAGAATTACACTACGCTCATACCCTTTCAGCTTCTAGGAATATTTTTACAATCTCTACTGGGGGGTCTCGTGGCTTTCCATAAAGGCAGGTTGTTGGCTGATACCAGATATAATAAAACCAAAGGCATCTTGAGATGGGGCTTGAGATGGTCCAAGAGGTAGATTATGCACAAATAGGTCTTTTTTCATCATCTCGTGGGAGTCAGGATACGTGTAACTGGCTTTATTTTCCTATAAAAGAAAATAAAGGCTTGACTTTCACAAGCTTGGAAATTATGAAACTACAGACTTCTATAGCAGAAAATGCAGTATAGGAAACAGCAATATCCACATGAATGAACAGCAGCCCCTCAATGTTTAACTGGGTGTAGCAACAACACCCACCATTACAGGAGCTGATAAAGAATACAGTACCCAGGTGAAAATGCAGGGTATATTTTAGAAATTGTATGTTCATTGTATGAACAGTACAGCCATGGCCATGATGTTAAGTCTCACAAAAAAAGGAGTTACCATGCAATTGATAATTGCAGGGATGAATGGCTTTCTGAGGTGAGGGAGGTCAGATCTGGTTATGGTCCTATCACAACTATTATGTATAAAAAGTTAATTAGCACTTGCAAAGAGGAAAGCAGTCTCTTCTGAATTGACATAGTCTGTCAATTTTAATATAGTTTATTAAATATATTAATATATATTTTATATATATATTCTGATTAATATATTAGATTTCTTTTGGTTACGAAATTTGCAGTGGTACAACAGGTGAGTAAAGAAGAATTACTTAAGAGACAGTATATCTGAATGAATAGGAACCTCTTGATTGGAGAGATGTCTGGTTTGTAAAAGGCACAGTTTGCCTTACATTGTCTTCAGTTAGCAGAAGAATAAAAAGCAGTTGCAAGTAATTGGGACTAGTAATTGCGAATAACTGCTTTAACAAAGGACTGGACAAATAAGCTGGAAAAAGAATTCCATATTTAAACACTGTAAGGAACAGTGGTTCTACACCCCACTGCAGGAGTGGGCAGAGCAAAGAGCCAGAGCCATTTCCCGTGTAGAATTCATCATTAAGATATGCGCTCTCATCTGGGTGGCATCACACTAATTATTTCAGGTTTCTGATGCCAAATGAGTGTATTGGACTGCATGCAGTGCTGCAGGCTAGGAATCCCTCTGAGTGATGAACTCAGTTTTTCCAGTGACTGAGCCTATGACAAACCATCTGCATATCATAGGCCTCACTTTCTCCACCTGTGAAAAATTAGTGAGCTCCTTCATTCATCAAATTGACAGTGTTCAAATTAGCCAGCAAGAGTCAAAGCATAAGACCTTAATTCCCAGATGAATAGTTTTTCACCCAGCTAATTTATCTAATTTCTCTAGAACTGGGCATTTGATTATTCACTAAGACTAATATTTATACAGTATTTTGGAAGAAGTTTTAGTAATATCACTTTATAAGACTCATAATTGATTTTATTGTTTTTTTTTCCTTAGAGGCATGACTTAGATGAGCCAGAATAAACCTTACAGTTATCACTAGAAGAAATTCTGTATCGCTGCTTTGTGGGCGGTATTTGCGAGAGGACGTGAAGATGGAAAAGAGTTCTGTCATCTGAGGTTTTGACTGACATGGTTTGAAAATAGAATTTGAGTCTGAGATGACAATCTGGCAAACTGGAAGCTGCTTTACAATCCAAACATGGCAAAGAAGTTAAAATGTGAAAAGTATTCATGGAGTAAAAACTAAAGAAGTCCACAATAATTCAAACATAAACTGATGACCTTTTCTATTTAAGTAGACAACCATCTAGAAATGTTGATATTGTGGTATCTTTAAATGTTAATGTGAAATGTATTTTTCCAAATTGCCTCAAAATTGATTTTGCCGTCACTTTAAAAAGATACAAAAGACTGTGTTTTGGGATAACTTCTATAATTATTTGCTGCTTTACTGCAAATGGGTACTGCTTATGGCTGAAGTAGCAATTCAGTTAGGGATCCCGAAGACTTTGTTTTATTATAGTAATTACTCTTATTTTGACTCAACCCAAAAATCTCCAGGAAGATCAAGTTAGGGTCCATCCAAACATCTCATTCTCTAAAGAAGTTTCCAACATAAATAGGCAAAATACCAGGAGGAAAAAAAATGAAGAAATATTAAATCCTCATTTTAAGAGCATGTAACACCAAGATGAAGGGACTTGCCAGTGACTACCCAAGACCAAGATCATTCAGACTCTCTGAGGGCATTTTAGGTGCGAAAGCATCCTTGGTCTCCAGAGAGTTATGTTACAAATAAGTTCTTCTGTGTGATGAAAAAGGAAAAGCAAAGGCTGTGTCTATGTGCTACTCTGGATTCAGGATTAGTTTCTTACAGTAATGAGATAGCTAAGTAATTCCACAGGATTTCACCAAGGTAATCAAGACCAGACACTCAGCACCTTACAGCTTTTAGACACTGATGAATCCGAAGTCTTCACTATTAACAATGCACATAGTTAAAAAGCAAGAAAGTCATTTGGAAAGTACCTTTTGCTTAGAGCTGCCTCAATTCTTTCCTAAAGCATACCCTGGACAGAAGTTCGGTTCAGACAGCAGGGGTATTAAAATCCTTTCTGCTAAGAAGCTGCCAATGATGCTGCTGTGTATACGCCCTTGGAGTGCCCAGGCTGTAAGCTGCAGCAGCTGCTGCTTCATTCATTATACATGAGGAGTCACAGGCAGCGTGAAGCACTGAAATTAGTCCTGACAGAGTCATGAATAAAATGTAAATATATCATGAGAAGGAAACATTTGCAAGGGAATTGGGGGAAGGAAAGAAAAAAAAAATTAAAAAAAAAGGGGGAAAAAGAGAAAACTGATCAATTGTTAGTATGAAGGAGAAGAATGAAGCAGTGCAGTCTGCAGAGTGAACATCTTGCTTCATTTCATGCCACTGGGAACCAGCCTCCAGAACTGCTAGCACACAACACAGTGCTGCAGCTGCCTGGAAAAATAGACACAGTAGCTTAAATATGACCTTCCCACCCCCAGTTTTAAACCCAGATGAATGGTGGGACTAGCCTTGAGGGCAACAGGATAAGGCTTGCTGTGAACATGGGTCTGGCAGAAAAGGCATCCACTTGCCTTTTAGCCATTTATTCCCATTGACTCAGTGCCCAGTTAAAAGCGCTGGCAGTCTGGGTTGGAGCTTTAAGACAAGCTATCCCCTGTCTGCTTCTGGTTACTACCTCTTTCAACTGGAAATGACCATATGAGTATTCCTAGGCTATTTGCCCAGTAGAATAAACCAAATAAATCACTTTTTTATAGAACCATGTAATCCAGCTGGGAGGCTGTTACCTCTCTGAGTAGCTCAGACCAGATTGCAAGCACCCATCTGACTCCATTCACACTGCCTGGTAGCCCATAAGTTGCTTCAACACCCCGTGCCTCAGATTATCTGGTTTTACAATCCATCAGCTAATACTCATCTGCTTCACTGGGGGATGAGGAAGAATTATATAATTCTGTATCCTTGATAAAGTGTTGTTCTCTTGATACAGAGACTGGCTATAACTGAATTTTCACAGCCTCTTCCATCCCCTGTGGTTTGAAAACTGCAGGTCAAATATTCTTCCCAGCTACGCCCAGGCAATTCCAACCAATTTCAGTAGCAGGCAGAACAAAAATCTGAATATGCAGGGCTCAGTCTAACATAACCACAATTTGTATATGTATGTACATGGAGGGCATGGGGGTGGTACACAGCAGCCACTCTCTGACAGCACTAGTACCTACCCAGCGGGGTGCAGGAGGGAGAAACGAAAAATCGTTTTCCCAGCTGAAACTATTGGGAGAATTTTAAGCAGGCAGAATGTAATTACCTGAAATGGAATCATACATTATACCCATCACACCATTCCACATAAAAATTTAAAGCATGATTTGCAACTGAGGAAGCTGAGGTGAATTTCTGAGTTTCATTAATTTGGTTCCTCTTCTGTAGCACAGTGTTGACGATGAAAGGCAGATTCACCTGTGTGAAGAAGCAACAGTACTTTCTTCATGCCCTGACTTGGAGGGAGAATCTGAAGGGCATATTGTGCCTATTTCTGAGAGGACTTCATCTACTGATCTTCCATCATATTCTATTACTTTCACTCAACACAGCTGCATTATCCATACCTTACTTAACGCATGTGCTACTAAACCAACATCCCTAGCTCCTCTTAGATGCCTAAAGTCCTTAAGGCTCTTATCATACCAATTAATCCCTCGTGAGACATGGCTGACAACTTTAAAGGCAAGAACTGAGGCTCAGAACAACAGAGTAGGATTCTTCTCAACTTTAAGAAATCTGAAATGTGGATGCTTGTGGTTAACCTCGGAAACTAGGATTTTCTTAAGCAAGTCATTAGGCAAAAAGAGGGTTGAAATGTCCTAATTGTCTGGTTTAGGAGGGAACTGATCATTCTGAGGAAGTGTCTGTTTTCTTTTTTGGCTTTTTTGGCTATAAAGGAAGATTAAATAATTACCATTATTTAGACCCATGCAGTCCAAACAGAAAGACATAATAGAATTGGGAATTGAAACCACACAACCTAATTCATGCTTCACTAGAGAGCTGTGACCTATTCCTAAAAAGATTATAATAATTAAAAAAAAAAAATTAAAATAAGCATCTTTAAAAATATAGTCCTGCTAGGAAAATTGCCTTCAGCAGATGTTGTGTTTCATGAGTGAATGGATAAGACTTTGTCAGTTCCCACCACAATTTCAAGGAAACAATAGGCCTTGAAGTGCATTGCTGAGGCAGAGGAGCGTTGCCTCAAATGCTTCAATAGACAAAGTTTGCATGTTAAAAAGATCATCCTGAATCACAGAGAATTCCCATGTGACTAAACAGGGCAATGAGGCTAAACTGATGAATGCCTGTAGACTTGTAGGTTACTCTACTAGTGCTTCTGATCATATGACAGGTGAGAGAGGAGTTTATCTTGCTTATAATACATCTCTAATTACTAAATAAACAAACACAACAATAATAAGCAAAACCTTGGTATTAGTTAATTGGTGCACCAGTGACTAAAGAAGGAAAACTACCCACACACAACTTCAGAATTCAGAATTAAAAGCTTAAGCGGGATGATGACACCTTGGTCAATCTGGTCTAGGGGAGAGTATCACTGTCCATGGCAGGGGAGTTGGAAATAAGGTCACTTCCAATCCAAACTACTCTATGAATCTATGAATCTAAACTTCTAATACCTACAAGGAATTATTTGAGAAGACAGTGCCAGGCTCTTTACTGAGAAGCAGGATGACACAATAAAAAAAAAAGAGATGATCACAAACTGAATATGGAGATATTCAAGAGAAAACTTTTCCACAATGAAGATAATAGAGCACTGGAGTGATCTTCATCCCTGGAATTTTTCAAGACCTCACTAGATAAAGGTATGATCAACTTCACAGCAGACCATGTTTCAAGCAGGAGATTGGTCTAGAGACCTCCTGAGTTCCCTTCCAAACAAACCAAATTACTCCAGGATTGTATGATAAAGACATTGGTTATGGACCACTCCCCATGCCCTAATAGGACATCCAGAGAGTAAATAAATGTGATCCTTATTCAAGCTCCATGTGGAATAAATAGACATCTACCAGAGTGGCCTATAACCAGCCATTCTCAGTTTTCTGTGTGATATGTGCAACAAAACCAGCAGAGAGCAGAAATTCAACATTGTTTTGCAATTTCTAGCTCTTTAAGCAGCCTAAAAGGCTGAGAAGCCAAAGTAGTGAAAGTTAGCTTGAGAAATCTTTGCAGAACGCAAGAGACCAAAGAGGTGGCTGGTATGATGACAAAGGTAGCGACCATGACTTTTATCCATGATGCCTCAAGCTACAGACAGCAAAATTTGAACCAGAGAGTTCTGGTGCTCAGTTTGCACAGAGAATCGAGTGCACCCTCAGCAAGTCTGCAGACAGCACCAAGTCGACTTGCTAGAGGACAAAGATACTCAGAGGGCTGGAGCAGCTCTGCTATGAGAACAGGCTATGAGAGTTGGGGCTCTTCAGCCTGGAGAAGAGAAGGCTTCAAGGAGACCTTAGAGTAGCCTTCCAGTATCTGAAGGAGGGCTAAAAGGCTTTTAGGGAGGCTATGGGAGGAACTATTTACAAGGTAGTGTAATGACAGGACACGGAGTAGTGGTTTTAAACTGGGAGAGAAGAGATTTAGACTAGATGTTAGGAAGAAGTGAGGGTGGTGAAACACTGGAACAGGTTTCTCAGGGAGGCTGTGACTGCTCACTCCCTGGAGGTGTTCAAGGCCAGGTTGGATGAGGCCTTGAGTGACCTGTTCTAGTGGGAGGTGTCCCTGCGTATGGTGGGGGGTTGGAACTAGATGATCTTTGAGGTCCCTTCCAACCTAAACCATTCTATGATTCTATGATTCTAAAGCTATCAGTCGAGATAGCTGTGTTCTTTGAGACAGCCTAACCAACTTTAGGAAGTGCTTTCAAGAAAATAGTTTTACTTCCCCTGTATGGAACAATGCCCTACCTTGTTGTATAGCCTAAAAAAGGAAAAAAAAAACCAAAACCCAAAACCAAACAAACAAATGAACAAATAAAGCAATTCCATAGTGAATTCCTTGAATAGCCAGAATTCTAATCCTTTCGGGCTTACTTAGATATTACATGCTCCAGAAAACATCCATGTTTCTGTTTGGGTGTTTCTAACCTACAGTGGTTCATAAAGAGAAAGAAATAATCTCTTTTTCTTTTGTGCATTGCTTCAGTTTCATTGGAAATTAGGGGAACCTCTTGGCTGAAAAGAAGTGAAAAGAAGTTATGCCAGCATTTGATATGGACCTGGATTACTTAATCATGGTGTCACTGAACCTGAGCCCTTGGAGTTTTCCACTCTTGCATGGTTCAATTAGGCACAGACATAGAATCATAGAATCATAGAATGGTAAGGTTGGAAGGGACCTCAAGGATCATCTAGTTCCAACCCCCTGCCATAGACAGGGACACCTCCCACTAGTACAGGTTACTCAAGGCCTCGTCCAACTTGGCCTTGAACACCTTCAGGGAGGGAGCAGCCACAACCTCCCTTGTACCTGGAAAACAGTTGCTAAAAGTATTGAATCTATTGTGCTTTAGAGATGGTTCTGCATTCCTACTTCCTCCTATTTCATTAAGGTGTTTTAAAGTGAAGCTTTACTCAGCTGGCTGCATGGCAGGAAACCTGCAGGAAATGCAGAAGGCATCATGAGTTTTTTGTTTTGGGTTGGGTTAGTTTTTTTTGGTTGGTTGGTTTGTTGGATTTTTTCATTTGATTTCTCTGTTTGGGTTTTTTGTTGTTTTTAACCTGCTTTAATTGGAACAAAATCTCTGCATTGTACTCTTTTTCAAGATGTCCTTCTCAGCTTGGGAGAGGAGGAAAACTCTAGCAGAGAAAACTGCAAAGCTGAAGGACAAGCCATAAAGCCATTGAAATGGAAAATTAGAAAGCAGTATAAATAGCCTCTTTGGAGCAAAATAGGTCTTCCCTGCTATAGTGAGCATGAATAAACAGTAAAAAAAAATAATGTCAATAAGGAAAACACTTGCTAGAGAAGGTCTTTCCTCTTCAAATACACAGTTTTCACTGGGAAGTGGTGGTGCACAGGAAGAAAATTAACCTTCTAGGCACTTAGAATGTGCTAAGTTGCTGTGGGATTTATGTTCCACATTTCTGTTTTTTTCTCTCTCTAAAATAATGGATCTCTAAACAATGGTGGCTTGCCTAATGATGAATGTTTGATCCTGACAGATGCAGCCGTAGTGAAGGTGTTCTTATTTTTTCAAGACCACACAAAGCGAATGGGAAGAGCTGGAGCTCTGTCTTGGTAACTTCTGCTGAAGATGCAGGGTGTCAACCGAGTTTGAAAACGTCAGCTCTTCTAAACCATGTTTCTTAGGAGCACCTTAAAATCTTAAATTATTCAACTTAAGATGACTTATCTGCCCATCTTAGAAGAGATTTAAGAGTTCATGCTAAAGCACCTCAACACAAGGGAAAACTGCTGTAAGGTTCACAGAGCACTGGCGCAGATTTCCCACAGAGGCTGTGGAGTCTCCTTCTCTGAAGACTTTCAATGCCTGTCTGGATGAGTTCCTGTGTGACCTGAATTAGATTGTATGGTCCTGCTCTGGCAGGGGGGTTGGATTTGATGATCTCTTTGGGTCCCTTCCAACCCCTGACATACTGTGATCCTGTGATCCTGTGATCATAGAATCATAGAATCATAGAATCGTAAGGTTGGAAGGGACCTCAAGGATCATCTAGTTCCAACACCCTGCCATAGGCAGGGACACCTCCCAGTAGTACAGGTCACTCAAGGCCTCATCCAACCTGGCTTTGAACCTCTCCAGAGTGGGAGCAGCCACAACCTTCCTGGACAACCTGTTCCAGTGCCTCACCACCCTCACTGTAAAGAACTTCCTCCTAACACCCAGTCTAAAACTCCCCTCTGCCACTTTAAACCCATTGCCCCTAGTCCTGTCATTACAAGACCTTGTAAATAGTTCCTCCCTAGCCTTCCTGTAGGCACCCTTCAGATACTGGGAGGCTACTGTAAGGTCTCCTCAAAGCCTTCTCTTCTCCTGTGATCCTGTGATCCAAAGATCCAATGCACAGCTGAACCTGGTCAATACAAAAGCAGTTTAGTCTCTGAAACACTGCTTTAGATTCCCCAATGTTATAAACTAGCAGAATCATTGTGGAGTTATTTTGGTTACACATTAAATGAATGCAATCTTCAGCTTTTGGCAAGAAAAGAAAAAGTAAACCTAAATTTATTTTTTCTTTCTTTTTGGTTGTCAGTAATTATTTTATTTTATTTTAAATGTTTTTAAGAAAAAAAAAAAACAACAAAAAAACATGGATGGAACTGTGCAAACTACCCTAGGGGATTCTGCTTTGGCAAAGAGGTTGGACTTGATGAC
The DNA here is from genome assembly GCA_013399055.1 of Ramphastos sulfuratus. Lineage (NCBI taxonomy): Eukaryota > Metazoa > Chordata > Aves > Piciformes > Ramphastidae > Ramphastos > Ramphastos sulfuratus. Next base: position 57,697 of record WBNM01026540.1, read on the forward strand.
CTCTGGAGGTCCCTTCCAACCTCTATGGTTCTGTGATTCTGTGAAAAAACAGTTCTATTGTCAAAAAGGAGTGTCTTTTGAATCTGGTGTAGTTCACACACACATACAAAAAAAATAAAATTTAAAAGATACTGAATATTTTTTAAACAATTTACAACCAATTATAAACTTGGTTTTTATTTGAATGACTGTGTCTCTCTCTCTCTTTTTTTTTTTTAATCTGGAATAAAGGATTATTGTGAACAAATAGCTCCAAAATAACAGGTAAAAAAATGGGGCTACCTAAAATTTCACATAAAACCAGGCTGAGTTTTCAAGAAATCTCTCTCTTGTCAAGCAAGACTAAGTAGAAAAGAATGAATAAAAGATTCAAGAAAGCCTATGAATGATAATGAGATGAGACAATAATAAAATGTCATATAAAATAATTTTTTTTTAATTATTTTTTTAATCTCCTTTAACACAGCCCAATGCACAGCAGTATGCTCATAAATGGAGGTTATACAGGCACAGGAAAATGAACAAACTGAAAACCAAAAACCTGTCCTGGAAAACAGTGGATTATAAATAAGCCTCCAGGCTATGACTGATAAGCGACAGCTTCAAGCTCCCAAAATGTCGCATGGTGGTGAAGACTAATGGGTAGCATGGTTTAAGCCTCTGTTATTAAAGTAAAAAGATGAGAAAAAAGAAATTTATAAAAGTCAAATTTATTTTTCTTTTTTTTCAGGCTCATTTCATTGCATATTTCTGGACACTTATGCATGCTGGATCTCCTTAGCTGGTTATGGCATTATGTCATTATTTCGAGATTTTAGCTGCATTAATGAGTTTCATTCTTCTAGTGAAGTCTAATAATGCACTCAGGACTGATTCTCTTTTACTTTCTCAAGGAGACATAAATACTTCTGCCACTTTTCCCCATCAGCTTCTACCCCCTCAGTAAATACTAAGAGAATCAGATATAATGCTCTTGGCAAGTTTTAAGTAACAGAAAACAATTGTTGCTGGTTAATGATAAAAGATTGACATTTTCTCTGTATGCCATCTGCAAACTATGCTGGTGTAGACTCCTACTTGCTTTATCTATCCATGAGGTGTTTTTTCCCCTTCATTTTTTTCTAAATGAAAGAAATCTGGAGTCCATGTATGTGACAGTCTCACTCTAGCAATGATGGATACAGTTTACTCAATCTGAAATACCATCAGCCGAGGGTGAAAAGTGTTAATTGACTACAAACTCTGGGAGAGAAATTCTTTCAGGTTCTTAGAAGCCTTGAGTGGATGAACAACACTCACAGGTTAGCTCACATAAAGCAGGATTCCTCATCACCATCATTACCTTCATTGTCTGAATTTCTTCAGTAGGAGAAAAGAAACAAAAAGACATATTTCAGAGGGTAATAATAAAAAATACAGCTTGTGAGACGGCTTGTGAGGTCAAGCTTAAGGCTCTAATGAAAAGAGGCAATTTTCTCTGCTCATTACATTTCTTTTCAGGAAAGGGGTTTTATCCTCCATTCCCATTTTTTTGTTTTTTGTTGTTTTTTTTTTTCCTCTCTCCACTTAGAATAACTTTTAGTACTGAAAACGAAAATGCAAAACTTAATAATCCACAACATTTTTTTTCATCAGTGCAATGGCCTTTGACACTGATTTTTTCAGGAAAGAAATAGTTTGACTAGTCTGCTAGCTATTAAGCTTCCCTCCCCACCTGCAAAGGCTTACTGGTATCTCATATCTGCACACATCCATTTCCACTCTGTCTTTAGAGCAAAAACTTTATTATGAGAGTTTACTGTGTTGCTATTCTGCCTCATCAAGACATCATCTCAGTAGTAAGCAAGAATTAAGTACAGTATCATTAAATAAGGTTGTCACAACATTACAGCTGGAAGAGGTATGACTGTTCTCATGCAACCATATGAGCTGGGTTTAATTGAGCTAGACTGCTTTACAGTTGCAGAAAGAACAGGAAAGAGATGTCAAGTTTTCTCTTCCTCCCCATGATCACTGTCTGAAGTAGCTGGAATACTTGACTGACTGGGAAAAGAACACCACATGTGAACATGGGATTTTATGTAGCTGTCAGTCTAGCAAAGCTGATGGACACATGGAAATCTTGGACCAACAGTGACTGTATATTCAGGCTGATCAGAAAAGTCAACATAAAAAATATACTGTCCTGAATTCTACCAGAAGTCCCACACTTGAATGATTTCAATTATATAGTCACCTCATCCTGACACACTTTGAAGAACTGAACTACTACTGAGCTGGATATTGCCTTCAGCCACAAAGCATGGGCCTCTTGCTTATGTTAGAAGCCCTAGGGTATGGGCTCAGTTCACCATGTAGGAAGAACATAACTTTGGGGTAAACTTTGGAATTCTGGCACCTTTTCTCCCACTCTGTCTGGAATGAGATGTGAGAGCTTGTTCACACCCAAGTGCCACCAAGTTGGGCAACTCGGACAATAAATGGCATTGCAAAGACATTGATAAGAACAGCAATTAGCATACTTTTTTAAACTTTGCAGAAGAGCCTGGGAATTCAAATGCAAAAGAATTACATTAGTGGTTAAGCTTCATTCCTTAAACCCTCTGTGTAAGGAAAGACAACTTGTTATGTATTTACTAATAAAGCAATTTACAGTAGCCTGAAATTGATTCAGAGAAGTACAACTTAGCAGGCATCATTATCTTCGTAGTGATTAGAATTTTGTTTTACATCTTTAACAGAGACAGTTTGCTGGTGCTGAAGTGGTGCATCAAGAGAAGAGTGGCCAGCAAGGTGAGGGAAGTGATCCTTCCCCCTCTACTCTGAACTGGTGAGACCCTGCCTGGAGTACTGCATCCAGTGCTGGAGCCACTATTACAAGAGGGCTATGGATGTGCTGGAAGGTGTCCAGAGAAGGGCCACAAGGATGATCAGAGAGCTGGTGCAACTCTCCTATGAGGAGATACTGAGGGAGCTGGGGCTGTTCAGTTTGGAAAGGAGAAGGCTCTGAGGTGACCTTTCAGTATCTGAAGGGGGCCTACAAGAAAGCTGGGGAGGGACTTTTTACCATGTCAGGTAGTGATAGGACTAGAGGCAATGGAACAAAGCTAGAAATGGGTAGATTCAGACTGGATGTTCAGAAGGTCTTCTTCACCATGAGGGTTGTGAGAGCCTGGAATGGTTTGCCCAGGGAGGTGCTGGAAGCCTCATCGCTGGAGCTGTTTAAGGCCAGGCTGGATGAGGCTCTAGACAGCCTGCTCTAGCATGAGGTGCCTCTGCCTATGGCAGGGAGGATGGAACTAGCTAATCTTTGTGGTCGCTTCCAGCCCTGACTGATTCTATGACTCTATGAGTCTAAGCTAAGTATTCTTTCTATCCCTTGCAGTGCAATCCACTAGACACCACAATGGCCTCAGATACCCCTAAGATACAACTTAGGCAGCATCTTTCCTACAATAAAACACACTTGTTACTAAATATAAGAGAAGATACTGAGATGCTGGATTGGGAGTTTTCTCTAATTAGGTATGCTACTTTCCTCTCAGTCTTCACACAACCTATTGCTTGGAAAGGTCAAGCAGGTGAAACTGCAGTTCTCTTGCCTTTAGGAGGGCTTGGACATGGGTGCCAGAAAGAGAGCTGTGTAGCATTACAGGTGCTTCTCTCTCATGCTCCAAGGCTTCAGGAGGAGAGTGCTAATTAATGGAGATTCAGACCTCACAGTCTTCACTCTGCACTAAGTTTGGTAGGAGAGCACTTAATCCAGTGTCATACCTAAACACTAAGGAAAGTGAAGATAAGGCAGAAATAAATCCTGATCCATGAGATTTCTAACTAATTGCAGATCTTACAGAACATTTATATATCAGTGGATGAATCCATGTACATTTATCTAGACAACACAGAAGTTTTTGTCTGTTTTGGGTATCGATTCTTAACTATTAGTTTATCACTATTAAGTTTTCTGTGCAGTGAGAAGATGGTTCAGATGCTGCATCCAGTTGCACTGCTGTCACTTGTAATGAGTTAAAGCAAACCAATGGGTTAACCCGTCTGCCTCTCCCAACACAGAAGTGAGAGGAAAACAACTCACCAAAAAAAGCCCCTCCAAAAAACCCAAACAACAAGCAAAAAAAAAAAAAAAAAAAAACAAACCAGCACACCAAACAAAGAAGAACAAACCCACAGAAACGCCCCCCAAAAAAATAGAAACAAAAAATACCAAAACAAACAACAACTAAAAACAAAACAAACAAAAAAACAAACACTATAAAACCCCAAACAACTGGAGGTTGAGATAAAAAGAGTGATATAAGTTTACTGAGGAAATCAAATAATCAGCCTGGAGAAGAGGAGGCTCAGGGGAGACCTTATTGCTGTCTACAACTACCTGAAAGGAGGTTGTAGCCAGGCAGGGCTTGGTCTCTTCTCCCAGGCACTCAGTGACAGAACAAGAGGACACAGTCTCAAACTGCACCAGGGCAGGTTTAGGCTGGATGTTAGGAAGAAATTCTTAATGGAAAGAGTGATTGGCATTGGAATGGGCTGCCTGGGTAGGCGGTGGAATCACCATCCCTGGAGGTGCTTGAGAGGAGTCTGGATAAGGCACTTAGTGCCATGGTTTAGTTAATTAGAAGGATTAGGGGATAGGTTGGACTCAATGATCTTAGAGATCTTTCCCAACCTGGTTAATTCTGTGATTCTGTGATCATAATATCTTAGCCTTAGTACAATTACCTCAGTCTTTTTGCAGAAAAAGCACAGCAGAAAGCAGCAGCAAGCAGAAGCAAGAGGGCTAAAAACCCAAGCCAGGGAACTACTCCACCATCCCTCCCTGTCTCACTGCCACTTCACTGGAAGAAAACCAACACCCAAAACCTGGAAACCAGAAACAGCAGCCAGAACAGGAAGCCTCCCATGTTACAATCTGAACTTCAAACCCCATAATACTTTATCCAGCACTTTCATTTTGAAACTAGCATGAGGTAGGATGGCTTTGAATAACAGCAGCAGATTAAAACTCAACCCATGACATCTCTCTAACCCAGCACAGGATGTAACCCATCATCTGAATTCAAAGAAAGACAGAGAGATGTACGTGTATAAATTAGTAAGTGATCCAGGCATTCCTTGGGGAATTTAATCTAAGTCTTATGCATTGTATAACCGAGATGGGAAACAGATGCCTAATAATAGATCTGTATTCTAATACCATCTGCTCAGACCGAGTCCTCGTAAAAAGCTTGTCTGTCCGCATGTCATGCATTTCTGCAGTTTCAGCCTTTCTGAGTCTCCATCTCCAGGTTGAAAGAATAAATCCCTGTCATATTCACCCAAACCAAAGCATTAGGCCATCAGCCATCTGTTGTTTATTTGCGAGATTATCTTGTCTCTGCTGAGCTGCAGTATCCCAGCACACAGTGTAACTCAACCACATAACTGCTTCTCTCTCTTCTCATAGCAAGACATTAAAGATGTCCTGTGAAATCAAATCAGCCCAAATATAGAAAAGAAGGTGAATCTCAAATGTGTTTTTACAATACAGACTAAACAAGGCTTTTTATTTCACTCAGACTAGAACAATTGATTACCTTTAAAATATTTTTACTTGAATTTAGTGCCTGTGAAAGGAATTATCCCCTCAGTTTTCAGAACAGGAGATAGGCTCTTTCATTTCCTGCACAAAAACACAGTGCTGCAAACTGTTTAGAAACATGTTTTTTGCTTCCCCCTTCTAATGATTCTCTATTTCTGACAGAGGGCTTGATCACAGCACTTAACCCTTACCTGTGCTGGAGAGGGTAAACAGATCAAGGGGTTATCAAGTTCTGTAAGTATTCATAATGTATACTGGAGAGTAAATACTATTGAGAGCTGGCTCTGACAAGTACATTTATCTGACACCTGCAACAAGCCAGCTATTAACACCATCCTCTCTCTGATGGTACAGCATGTAGACCTACCTTTGCAGATGAAAGTGATGGACCCTAAGTGTTCAAGCTGGTCCTTGTGTTAGTTAGGCAAGGTACACTTCAAGGTACTGCAAGGTACCTTTGCAGATGAAGGTGATGGACCCTGAGCGTTCAAGCTGGTCCTTGTGTGTGTTAGGTAAGGTAAACATCAAGACTCTTCTTGATATCTATGGAGTCATTTAAGGACAAGTTTCAGTAGCACTAAATTAGTTTGCTAATCAACAGCTAGGAAGCAACTGAGATTAACAAGAATCAAGTTTCTACAGATGTTTTATTACATGATGGCTGCAGAGATTCAAATTGTTTATACTATAAGGGATTGCTTTTCTGGTTTGGTTGGTTGGTTTGAGGGTTTTGTTGGTTGGTTTGGTTTTCTATACTGATCAAAACCATAGAAATCATATAATCTTAGAATCAACCAGGTTGGAAGAGACCTCCAAGATCATCCAGTCCAACCTATCACCCAGCCCTATCCAATCAACTAGACCATGGCACTAAGTGCCCCATCCAAGCTTTTCTTGAACACCGTCAGGGACAGCAACTCCACCACCTCCCTGGGCAGCCCATTCCAATGCCAAATCACTCTCACTGTGAAGAACTTCCTCCTAATATCCAACCTAGACCTCCCCCGGCACAATTACAAGTCTCTTGTGGCTTTCTACTTCACGTGCATATAAGTAAGCAATACCACTCTAGCCACACTACGAAATTTTCAGCACTAAGATCTCAGTGTGGGTGCTAAGGCTTCCCCCTCACATTGTTACTCCCAAGAATTTCCTTGATGACATGGCTATGTGTGGAAGGGACTCTTCCCTGCTGTTCATAGACCAGTGGCTCCAATCAACTCCACAGCAAGCAACATGTGGCTGACTGAAACTCCATGATTAACCCATGAATCACAACATGCCATTCATCATAAACCCTGCAACTTGGCGCCTGCTGCTGAGGAGCTCATGGGATTTTCCTCCCTGCAACCGCCTGTTACACAGCTATTGTGCTTAGATCAGTGGGCCAAATTTGGATTGCCAGATGCTGAAAGCAGATTTGACCCCATCATCAATCCTCAGTAGCTACTACCCAAAAAATTCTGATACAAATTGCTTTGCTCTCCTCACATACATTTTCATTACAGAGAGGCTTTCATCTCTACTTCCTGGTAAAAATGGACGGTAGTCAGATTGCTAAGGAGAAAAAAAAGAAAGGAAACAGTGCTTCCCTGAAGCTAGAGAAAGGTAAGAACAAGTAACTACAATGACCACTGACACACAGTCAAAGGGCAGGTCTGTAGAAGACTGAGGACTAGTATATTAACTATGTAGGGAAAGTTGATTTCAGGAGTACACTCAGAGTAGACTGAAAATAATATACCCTAAATCAGTGTTATTTTAATTTTATGTTCAATTGACCAAAGATTTTTGGCTTATTTTTTGTTAGATTTTATTTGAGAAAGGATAAGAAAAAAGCTATTAACAGAACTGTCTGGAGAGATTTGGTAAGTCAAACAGCAATAAATAAAAATATTTGTAATGACCTAGTGTTATTGTTTCCCATCCAAGAAAGACCAAAATACAGTTTGTGCTGAAATAATACCAGAAGCAAAAATTGTGAAGCCAGCAAATAATTTATAAACTGAATTCATTTGCACTGTGTGAAACAGTTTTTCTAGTTCACAATTACCATGCAATTTTCTTTTGTACCTTTGTGTTTCTTTGTTGTTGTTATTTTTATTTGTTTGCTTGTTTTGTGGTTTTGGTTTGGGGGTTGATTGGTTGGTTGGTTGTTTTTTAAAGAAAATGGTCTGACTTCTTAGTGATTGTGCTACTGGATTTGAGTAGCACAACAGGAATGCACCTATTTTCCTTGCAAATTTAGCTGAGTATGTTATTGTTGAATCATAGAATCATAGGATCAACCAGGTTGGATGTGACTTTCAAGATCATCCAGTCCAACCTACCACCCAGCCCTATCCAATCAACTAGACCATGGCACTAAGTGCCCCATTCAGGTTTTTCTTGAACACCTCCAGGGACGGCGACTCCACCACCTCCCTGGGCAGCCCATTCCAAAGGCAAATCACTCTCTGTGAAGAACAATCTATGTTACTTCTCAATTATTTTTTTTAAGTAAACCATGTATAGAATACACACAGAGAAGATAATTTTCCTATATACTAAGTACGCATCCTAATTCCAATTGGTTTTTAGACCTACCAACCATGATGCCTCTTTAGTTATCAATATGCATAGCAGACTTTTGGAGTTTTGACAGCTTTTCAGGAATATTGGGGTACATGCCAATAATTATAGTAGTACTTGCCCAAATTACACTCCTAAGTTTCGATGTTAAAATGCTAGTTAACTTGCTTTAAATCTCTGTCATAATTAAATCATACTGATGTGAAACACTAGGTGGTTTTGTGGGCTTTAATTCTCTGAAATTCAGATAACTTATGTTAAGATATCAATCCAGACCAACCTTCCATCAGTCAGGGGAGCAATTTGGGATTTTTCATCACATTAAAATGGAGTTCTAAAATGGGTTATCATTTGAATTAAAAATTAAGGCAACTTTTCATCCTTCCTCTGACTCCAGAAGAAAAAGAACAGGTGAGAAAATAGTTTAGGGTATAAGTGGGAATTTAAGGGGGAAGAAACCCAAAATCAAAAAAAAACATGGCAAACTTCTGTCAAGATGCATGGTTATCTTATGTAATAGACTCTCCTTTACGTTTAATACTTCAGAGCTGTCAGTCACCTCTACCACAGAAGCATTTGTAGAAGCATTTGTGAATGCAGTTGAGACATCCTGCCATTCATTGAGGAAGACACAGCTGACCACAAGCTGTGGTTTGAGTTAATAATGCTGATAAATCTGAACAGCTTCTTTCATTCTTAAGCTCTTTGATCTTATCAAATACATAAACCTTGTAAACTGTCTAAGCCTCCTGTGGATAAATGAATGAAACCCTATATTCTGCAGCCCAAAGCCAAAAGGCTGGATCTGTGTGAGCCATTCTGCCATCATTTGGCAGACAGTTATTGCAAAGAGGTAGTCTTGGTACAGATTGCTAGTAAGTAAAACTTTTACCTAAACAGATGTCAAGTGTATTTACAAGGCACCTGATCTGTAGGGGTGCACATCATCCTTTGGAAGGAAATTGAACAAATGCGCAAGGGAAGCTCAGTTCATTCAGAGAGACTCCCTACCTTGGATACCTGTGAAGGAGGACTAGAGAAAATTGAAAGTTTCCTTAGTGCAGGCACAACCATATAAGCCACAAAAGCATCACTAAGTTTTGGAGAGATTAGTTCCTTTCTTAGAATCATAGAATCAGTCAGGGTTGGAAGGGACCACAAGGATCATCTAGTTCCAACCCCCCTGCCATGGGCAGGGACACCTTACACTAGATCAGGCTGGCCAGAGCTTCATCCATCCTGGCCTTAAACACCTTCAGGAATGGGGATTCCACCACCTTGCTGAGCAACCCATTCCAGGGTCTCACCACCTTCATGGTGAAGAACTTCTTATGATTTCAATTTCCTTTCTAAAATTCAATGCATTGAAATGACATCTTCCTCCATCTCCCTGTCATTCAGAGATGTATGTAAATAAACAGGTTGCATCTCCAAAATGTCTACACTGTTGAATATGCCAAGGAAAATATTTTTTTTCTGTACCAGAAAATCTAACCATTATGTTGCTATGTCATAACCTTGCCAATAGTCTAATTTTCATTGGGAATACAAATAAACCAGAAATCAGCAAACAGACAGAACTCCAGATATGGAATTCATTCACAAATACTGCAAGTCAGCTCTGTTATTTGCAGCAACTTCCTCATTGTTCGCTCAGTTTTTTCACTCCTAATGAAAGTTTGCTCAATGTTAACAGAAGCTAGCATTTGTTAAGGCTTCCCTCTCATTATCCCCCTATTTCAAGTGATCAAAAGAAGAATTCAGATGACCATTTGCACAAATAAAGCATTACAAATACTTGCAGGGACTCTAGATAAAAGCTAAAGCATTTTCCTTGATTTTTTTTTCCCAAGGAACATTTCTAGGGAGTTGGCATCTTCAAAAGCTGTCAGGATTTTGTGATGAACAGAACAATGATGTTTAGACTGTGAATAAGGACACTGAAAGAGGCACTGCTTTTTCCATGTTAAAACATGAAATTCTGCAGTCTTTGTGCCACCCACTTCACGGGGCTGTTACTTTAATTAATTTGGGGGAGAAAAAAAAAAAGCATAAATTTACAGCAAATATGGCTCAGAATGTGTATGTGAATAAAATGGTTGATCATAATATTATTTGGAGGAAACACTACATAACTCAACAGCAGATTATGAATAACCTCTAATAACCTAACTTTGCACCACCCTCTTCAGCACAGTTTTGTGTTCTGGTATTAAAATTGCAGAGCTATGATGGTTTGTCACAATCTTATGCAGCAGAATAGGATACCCTACTCTCTATAAGCTACTTATTATAAGAACCGGAAAAGCTCCCCTTTTATTTCACACTCTGGGCTTCTGACTGAGGCACAGCCAAACCCTAGGAGAAGGAGTTTTGTACCTAGTTTATCTCAGCCTACTGCAATGCAAAGTGAGGAAATGGCACGTAACCTGACAGCTGGAGACCAGTTTAGGCCTCTGACTTCCCAAATGATCCTGTTGAAATAAATCATTAAAAGTAAGGAGACCTTACGGTGTAAAGCAGTGTTCTACAAACAGAAGATAACAATTGTGACACGGCCTTAGTGGACATCCAGAACTTTTGTGAAGTCGAAGGTTAGAGAATAAGCAAGACACCATTTCAAAGCTGTGGAATGCAATTTTTGAGAACATCTGTCTGCTTCACGAGAAGATAACATGAATTGGAGAACAACTGTATGTACTCATTCTGGATTCCAGCCATAAAACACAGACAATCTGCTTCACGACTTTTACAAGTCAGTGGGAAAACTCCCATTACTGTCAGCAGGCTTTAGAAAAGACTCATCAAAATACCTGACTTATTAAAATACTACTGAAATATTTGTATTTTCTGTCTGTCATGGTAGGCCTAAACAGGCCTCTTGGGCTTGTACATGTCCTGGCTTGTGCAGACATGTTTTTCTGCTGTTTTGGGGAGAGAGCAACCGCGGGAAAAGGGACAAAGGACCTGGCGCCACTAAGTCTGGGGTCCGGGGTCTGTCCATCACCTGTGGTTGCTAGGGGGCACATGATTGCCTTGTGCAGGGCCCGTGATCTGCCCAAAAAAGGATAAAGCAAGCCTATGGCTTCACCCAATATGGCAAAATCTTGGCTAACTGCCATTTGATTGGCTATCTTGTGTCCAAAGGTCCANAGAGCCTGTTACTATTGTTATTATTAAATGGTGGTAGGGGGTGGTGCGAGTTCCGATTATTTAATGTTAATAAATTATATATTCATATTTTTATAATATCGTCCCGCAGTACCTAATTACCCCTCCCCTACACTGTCAAGGCAACTTAGGTCAAAGTAGTGGTCAGAGCAAAAGTAACTTCCTCATTGACTTGCCTCTGTTAGCTTGGTACGACACCTCTTAACAGTCAGATAGATACATTCACTGATTATTAGCACCCTTATGAAGCACCTAAAGTACAAATAATAGACATACTTATCTATGCACAATCATGTTCAGAGAGAGCTCCTAACAGGCGACATCACAGCTGAGATGAAAAGGATATGTAATTTGCTTTTAAAATCCATGCCTAACTGTTTAGCACATTTTTTCAGAGCTCAGAATAGAAAATATTTATTCAATCAAGAGAACACAATATGAACAAGTGGAGAAGAGTAGGAGAAGAAATCAACTGAATTCATTAATAAGAAAAAAGAGACACTCAGCATAGTGAAAAGCATAATGGACACAGTCCCATCAAGTAGTTGTTGCATATGTATTTCATAGAATCATAGAATCATGGAATGTTAGGGGCTGGAAGGGACCTGAAAAGATCATCTGGTCCAGCCCCCCTGCCAGAGCAGGAGCACCTAGAGCATATCACACTGGAATCCATCCAGACAGTTCTTGAATATCCCCAGAGAGGGAGACTCTACAACCTCCCTGGGCAGCTGGTTCCAGTTCTCTGTCACCCTTACAGTGAAAAAATTCTTCCTCAGATTCACATGGAACCTCCTATGCCTCAATTTTGTTGTATTCTCTACTAAAGAATAAGAGAAATAAGATTCAAGGGGGCTTTGGACATCTTCATGACACAAAATATTAGGAATAGAGAAAAGCCTCCACACAGATTCCTACTCTACCACACCCTTGTGCTCTGTTTGCTTTCCTCAGCATTTGTTTTGAGCTCTGAGCACATCTCCCAGCCTGTTTCTCTCAGTCACCATTGTCAGAACAGCAGCTGCATGTGTCCATGGGATTATTTTATGCTGAAAAAATCCCAGATTTAGTGTACCTGAAATCTGCAGGAACATTATTGGTCCACTCCACTGCCCACCTGGCTGCTATTCCACCTCCTAAGGAAGGTGATTTGGTGGAAAACTGCAGAGCTTGTTTCCTGACTGCTAGTACAATGAGAACTGGCAAACTCAGAATTATTCCCCTGAGCTGAAATGAAAGTCATTTAGGATTGGTTCTGATACTTTTGGCTCTGGGGTTTGCAGCATGTCTCCTGCAAGTATATCTATTTTCTAGTTCCTTTTCTGGTTAAGGGGTTTATTGCAGAATGAAGCCATAGTCTAGGGATAAACTGAGAGTAAAAGCACGTTATAATGGTGGGACACCTGCCAAATAAACATACTAGGTGAGGTAATAATATTATTACTGGAGATATGCTTTTTCAAAAAAAAAAAAAAAAAGGATATTGCTTAGGGAAGTTCTCCTTCTGATTTCAAACCTGGGAACCACCTTTCTGGGATGTCTACTGTGAAACTGGAGTATTCCAGTTCCAGAAAAACAATAGTAGAGAAGAAAACAGGCTGGTGGCTTCTTAGTTTTAGGAGCATGCTGTCAGAGAGACAGGGATTCCCCTGAGGAGCAGAGCTGCTGAAGAGGAAGAGCAAGTAACTACATATGGTTGGCTTCAGTTTCAGGTAAAATAAAGTATAAACTTTCCTGAGTAATTTCTGGCTGTAAACTCCCCCCAGCAATACTCTCCCTGCTGTCCCTGGAACAGCTTCTTATGTGCCTTTTATTTTTCAAAATGTAAATCACAAACAATGAATTGATAAACATCTCAAATCTAGCATTTAGTCCTGCTACGTGGCACTTGGTGCCATAGCCTAGTCTCGAGGTCTGTGGTAATGGGTTGGACCTGATGATCTTCGAGGTCTCTTCCAACCTTGGTGATACTGTGATACTGTGTGATACTGTAAAAGCATTGAAAAATCGTTCAACAGAAAGTCTAAGTGGCACCTCACACTAGATCAGGCTGTCTAGAGCCTCACCCAGCCTGGCCTTAAACATCTCCAGGGATGGGGCCTCGACCACCTCCATGGGCAACTCATTTCATGGTCTCACCACCCTCATGGTGAAGAACGTCTTCTGAACATCCAGTCTGAATCTACCCATTTCTAGTTTGCTCCATTCCCCCTAGTCCTATCACTACCTGACATCCTAGAAGGATGTCTTAAAAAGATATTTTAGTCTTTCATCCTAGAGTATTTCGAGGGAAATATCAAATAATATAATCCACTCTTCGAAAAATGACAAGGATTGCCATTTCCTATTCTAGCTGAGTTGCAAACCGGTTAACCTAAATTTAGTAAGTCGTGACTTGTTTGTAGGGTTTTGTTGATTAATTGTGGTTTTTCGGATTTGAAATTCATGAAAAGTCTAAATGTATTTGGTTAAAAGCATATATCCATATTAAAAAGAAGTATAAAGTGCACCTGACTTCTGAGGAAAGCTCCCCCTGCCCCCAGTTACATTTAGTTTCATTGTCTGGAGTCTGGATGAGTCAGGGCCAAGTTGCAGGAGCAGAAGCAGAGAAAAAATATTTATTATGTTTGATTTCAGGAATTGAGTGTCCTTTATGGACTTCTTAGACCTTGTGCCTGGACTGTCTGTAGAATTCCAGTCTATGGAGGAAAGGTGGAAAAATAAGACACAGAGCACAAAATATGCCTACAGGTAAATTAAAAGTTTAAAACTCATCATCAAGAGTAATCTTTTTTGGGAAAAGGGGATGGTGTTCAGGGGTTGATGTCAATTCAAATGTAGTTAAGTCTATTATTAACAGAAGAAAAAGTACCATAACACTAAGGAATAGGAGATAGAAGACTAGTATCTCATAGAAAAAGATGTTGGCAACCATTTTGACTTAACTTACTTGATACTACACTGGGTACAGAACTGGAGAAGACAATTACTGGACTGACAGATAAGGAGTAAGAAATTATGACAATGTACCTTTGGAGAAAAAAGGCTGCTGTAAACCTTACCCTGTGCTTCTATGCAAGAAAAAATCATTGACTATCTTTCCTAGTGTCAGAAGGTGGCAACACATGAACCACAGTCACTTTTCCAATATTCTGATATCTCTAACGAGCTCTGGGGAAAGAAAAGAAAAAAAAAAGAAAAAAAAAAAAAAAGTAAAAGCATTCTGAACACTTGGTTGGAAAAGAAGAGATATGATTTAACCTCAGAAAATTGCACCACATATTTAACTACTAACCACAAGAGTGGTGATCGTTGGCATTAGAATTCATGTTGCTCTTTTTCTAAATAGGCATTTACAGGCACTGTGCTAGCAGCTGAAGGGCGATCATTAGCAGCTCCTGCAATATGAGTCATAGTCTTTTAAGTTTCTTTTTTTTTTTTTTTTTTTTTTTTTTTTTTTTTTTTTTTTCTGTTTTCTTTTTGCAGTCTGCTGCTAACCATACAAATGTCAGAGCCAGCAGACTGAAAGCTGAAAAAGAGACTTTAAGTCTCAGTCCACCTTCCTCACAGCCTGGCACAAAGCCCTGCGAGCTGTACTAGGGTCCTGTCATCACTCTTACTGAAGTTACACTATACAGCCCTAAGTAAAAGAATACTTTCCACTTCAGGTCACCCTAGTTCCACATTGTCATGGGTTCAGTTCAACATTTGGTGCTGCTATTCATACCATGCTGCTGTCATATCAGCTTCAAAATGAAAGTGCTGGATGGAGCAGAGTATTACGGGGCTCAAAGTTCACAGACTGTAGCACGAGTGCCTTCCTGTTCTGGTTGCTGCTTTTGTGTTCCAGGTTTTGGGTGTTGACTCTGGCCCACTGTGATGGTGATACACATGGGAGTTGAACAGCACACTGCTTTTCTTTTATGCTATATTTTTCCTGCATTTTGCTGTGCTCTTTCTGCAAGTAGGCTAAGCTACAGTAATTGTGCATTTACGGTATCTCATTTACATGAAACTCTTATTTCACTTTCTTTACCTCAACCTGGATGTCCTTTTGTGTATTACTTTTCCCTCACCTCTGTGTTGGGTGAAATCAGACAGGTTAACCAGTTCTCAGGGTTTAACCTGTTACACACATCAACCTATGGGGCTTCCAGACATCAACAAATACCTGAAGACAAAGTAACAACATGAATATCTGGAAAAATAAGACTTGGTGTAAATATTAAACAAAATTAATAAGTTTAAGTCTTTCTACTTCTTCTTCTTCTTGTTATGAATGACAGAATCAATCACCAAATGTCAGGGGCTGGATGGGACCTCGAAAGATCATCCAGTCCAATCCCCCTGCCAGAGCAGGGTCACCTAGACCAGATCACACAGTGATATGTCCAGGCAGGTTTTGAATATCTCCAGAGAGGGAGACTCCACCCCTACCGTGGGAAGCCTGTAATAAAAGGCAATAAGGCAATAAATTAATAAAAATATTAATTATTAATTAAATTGGCTTCGCCTCCCATGTAACTATATGCAAAAGTTACAAAGGTTATAAAAGTTTGGTATTCGGTTGAGAAATTATTTTCACAAAAGGAATGGTTACAAATAGTTTGAGAACAGTGTTTGGAAAAAGGTGGATCCAAAAGCATTATGTTGTTCCTCACTAACAAAAGGTAGGAAGTTCCTGGAGACCTTAGGAATGTATGAATTACTCACAATGCTGTTTGATAATTGTGGGAATTCTTTTGTCTCTTTTTATCAGATAATCCTCCTGAACTGCTGCTGCTGCTGCTTATAATTCATATGTGTGGAGGATGAAAACACAAGAGAGAAGAGTCTCCTGCCCTCTGCAGCTCACATTTTATTCAGCCAGGTTATTTTTGTGACACGTTACCATCAAGCATGCAAGAAGCCCAGAAAAGAGCAGAAGCCTATAACCATCAGTTCTTGGAGTCTGTGCTTGGCACATAGAATCATAGAATGAACCAGGTTGGAAGAGACCTCCAAGCACATCCAGTCCAACCTTTCACCCAGCCCTATCCAATCCACTAGATCATGGCACTAAGTGCCTCATTCAGTCTTTTCTTGAACATCTCCAGAGACAGTGACTCCACCACCTCCCTGGGCAGCCCATTCCAATGCCAATCACTCTCTCTGTGAAGAACTTCCTCCTAACATCCAGCCTATGCCTCCCCCTGCACAACTTGAGACTGTGTCCCCTTGTTCTGTTGCTGTTTGCCTGGGAGAAAAGACCAACCCCCACCTGGCTACAACTTCATTTCAGGTAGTTGTAGACAGCAATGAGGTCTGCCCTGAACCTCCTCTTCTCCAGGCTGCACACCCCCAGCTCCCTCAGCCTCTTCTCATAGGGGTTGTGCTCCAATGGCTTGTGCTCACATGGCTTGAGAGAAGAGCTTGGGTGCATCCACCCATCCACAGGCCTGGGAGGGGGAGGTATCTCTCCTGGCTCCCTTCATCCCACCTTCCCTGTTTCCCCCCATCCTGTCTTTCTGAAAGGGGAAGGGGTTTTGGATGCACTGCCATGCTCCTTTCTGCTTTTCTTTTGGGAGAAGGCAGTACAAATCCACATATGCACAGAGGGAAAAAAAATAAAAACCCCCAGAAGATTCAGCCTTACTAGATACTCTTGTTCCCATTTCCTATTCTTGGGGGTTGGACTAGATGATCCTTCAAGGCCCCTTCCAGGCCCTAATATTCTGTGATTCTGTGCTGTATTTCACAGTATTTCACAGTATAAGCAAGGTTGGAAGAGTCCTCAAAGATCATCAAGTCCAACCCATTACCACAGACCTCGAGACTAGACCATGGCACCAAGTGCCATGTCCAAACGTGCCTTGAACACCTCCAGGGATGGTGACTCCACCACCTCCCTGGGCAGCCCATTCCAGTGGGGAATGACTCTCTTGGTGAAGAACTTTCGCTTGTTTTCTAGAGCTAAACTCACAGTTCAGCAGATATCGATGGTATTATTACTGTCATTACACTGGTGCCAGTTAAATACATGTAAGGAGTTCTGGAAATGAACACATATTTCCAGAAAATTTGCATAAGGGTCTCATTTGATTCTGCCTCTTTACTCTGCTCTCATCAGACCCCATCTGGAGTCCTGTGTGCAGTTCTGGAGCCCCAAAACCAGGAAGGATATTGAAGTTTTGGAGTAAGTCCAGAGGATCCCACAAAGATGCTCAGAGGGCTGGAACAGCTCTCCTATGAGGACAGGCTACAAGAGTTGGAGCTCTGAAGCCTGGAGAAGAGAAGGCTTCCAGGAGACCTTGTAGTAGCCTTCCAGTATCTGAAGGGGGCCTACAGGAAGGCTGGGGAGGGACTATTTACAAAGTCTTCTAATGACAGGATGACAAGTAATGGGTTTAAACTGGCAGAGGAGAGGTTTAAGCTGGATGTTAGGAAGAAGTTCTTCCCAGTGAGGGTGGTGAGACACTGGCACAGGTTGCCCAGAAAGATTGTAGCTGCTCCCTCCCTGGAGGTGTTCAAGGCCAGGTTGGATGAGGCCTTGAGTGACCTGTACTAGTGGGAGGTGTCCCTGCCTATGGCGGGGGGTTGGAACTGGGTGATCTTTGAGATCCCTTCCAACCTAAACCATTCTATGATTTCCCTAATAGCAAAATAGATGTTCAGCTAGAAGAAATTATTGTTAGATAGTAACTTTATTTCAAAGAAATGTAGAAAACCAGGAAGGGTCTTTATTTACAAGAACAGGACTGAGAGGGAAGAGAAATCCTTTAACTCTCAGATCTCTTGGGAATGTGCTTTCAGAGAGGAAGGCTCACAATGCTAGTAGTGAAGAGTCCAATACTGTTTCCTCTCTGACCACTTCCCAGGAATGTGAAACTTTCCTCAGTGCTGCCTGTTGCTCCGAAATCCTACCTACAGGAACAGTAACAGGGCAATGCTGAGAAATGCCTGAGATCAGGAGACAGCTGCTGCTCAGATGGACCTCTTGAACTCTACTGACTTTCCTGATGAATTCCCCTCAAAATGCTAAAGTTCATCAATTTCCAGGTGGTTCTGGATTTAAACAAAAGACCAAGAGGTACACTGAAACTCTTTATTGAAAATAAATGTATAAAACATTTGGCATAATTTTGATCTATTTTCCCTCCTGCTAACACTTTGTCTGCTTCTGTGTAATACTTGATGTAGTTGCTCCAAGAATCAGTGCCAGGATGTTTTTGACAACTAAATAAGCTTGGTAATTGTAATGCTGTCTGAACTGGCTTTTCCCCCTGGACTTAAGGAGCTGGGAAATTTACATGTAGAATCATAGAATCAAGCATGTTGGAAGAGACCCGCAAGATCATCCAGTCCAACCTATCACCCAGCCCTAGACAATCAACTAGACCATGGCACTAACTGCCTCATTCAGTCTTTTCTTGAACACCTCCAGGGATGGCAACCCCACCACCTCTCTGGGCAGCCCATTCCAATGCCAATCACTCTCTCTGTCAAGAACTTCCTCCTAACATCCAGCCTATGTCTCCTCTGGCAAACTTGAGACTGTGTCCCCTCCTTCTGTTGCTGGTTACCTGAGAGAAGAGACCAACCCCCACCTGGCTATATAATGTTGGAGTAACGTTTTTACACCCTCATTTACCATCATTGCTTTGATGGCACACTGACAGATATCTGAAGGTGAGACTCCATTATTCTGCTAAGTTAGGGCTCTGCAACCAAGCAGCATTCTACCTCTTGATGACAATAACTCTCCTCTCAACTATAAATTGCCCAGCAAGGACCATGAGGCTGCTTCTGTATATGATGGTCTTTTATCCCAACAGCCTCCTAAACCAAAAAGCAGGGGAAAAAACAGTCTAGGTTTTTGCTTTCTGAGAGTGCCATCTCTGACGATATCCTTGACTTGCTTGCCTTCTTGCATGTCCATATGTTTCTTTCTTATCTTTCCTTAAGGGATATATTAGTGTTAGATAATGATTTTAAACTATTTCCCCTCCAAGAAACTGATGTAAGTACCAATGTGCCCTAGGCGGATTCTGCTGTTGTTACGAAGAGTTGTGAAAGTTTAGAGCTGTAGCTTTTTTTGAGCTGATCTAACATATTATGTGATTTTAAAAAAGATACCTGCCTCACTCCTGGTATCTGGTATTGTCCTAGTAGTAGTGTTCAAAAAAATTCCATGTGTAGACTTTAATACTATAGATGCAGATGGTTGGCCTGTATTGTATGCATGACATGGCATGCAGCCCAGACAGCCAGCCGAGTCCTGGGCTGCATCAAGAGCAGCGTGGCCAGCAGGGCAAGGGAGGGGATTCTGCCCCTTTNATCTGTTTTGAAGGATAAAGCCCAGTCCTAAAGTATTATTCTGGATATAAATGTTTATTTGTGCCTGAACTTTTTACCAAGCTTTTATTTCCTTTTAATGTAACTTTATAATTACTATAGCTTCATAATTTGTACTAGTTATAGCTGTTTAGAAACTCCACGCTCCTCAATTTTCTGATGAATATGTGAAGAATTCACCATTCATACCAATTATAAAAGTTGTGCCTTCGTTTCCCTGTGTTGTCACAAGGAAATAGAACCAGAGTGTCTCAGAGAAGAATCATGTCCAGAGCTTATGTACCAGTGTACCCAAAACACAGCTGCATTGTATAAACAGCAATCCATTCAGACCCTTGGGGAAAATCAGATCACAAATAAAACTGTCACAACAGACCAAAATCTACATCTGAATCAAACACATCCCAGCGAAACAAACAATAGCAATCATCATTGCCATTGTTATTAATAGGCATTGCCTGGTAAATTCTTTGCAAATGGAGTCAAACATTTCTCTGTCAGCCCACTCCTTCTGCAAATGGTCCCAAAGAAATACCCTTGACAATTCTAATCTGCATAAGATGTTGATGGAAGACACTGAGTTATGAGTCTCCACGTGCTGAACCCGCTGTCTGGAAAATGTATCTTGGGAACAGTAACAATTTGAAATGCACTCTGAGATCCCTTATCATAAATTGCCTGCCTGCAGGATCATTCCATATGTCGTACAAGGGCATAAAAGTGAAGAACAGGGATGGGCCACAGAATGGGCAGTAGATGAACCAAAGAGAGAGAAACAAATCCTTGTGTCTGATTGCAGGAATCAGTGATGATAAAAAGGCAGGGTAGTTACTTGTGGTTCTGATGATTTTCTGATCAATGGTAAAGGAGGTGGACATTTTTACTTTGGTACAGCAGACTTTTTCTTCATGAAGATATCACAAATTTTAAACTTCACTCAAGATCACTTAGGGTGAAAACAGGGCAGACACATTAAATTTGAATCAAGTACAAACCAGCAAAGGCAAAAGCCATAGCAAATTGCCATGTTTGGCATAAAGCATGGATTGTTGCCAGGGTTTGGCAGCAGGAGAATCAAAGGAAATTACGGTTTTAAAATTAAAGTGGAAACAAGATCAAAATTCAAGAAGCATGGGATTGCCTGTAAAAGTGAGGGGAACAAATTTGAAGGGCTGAAGCAAGGCCAATGCATGATCCCAGAAGCACAAAGCTGTACAGAAATTTAGAGATAATGACCAGGGCTAAAGCTGAACAGAACAGGGGGAACACCATAAATTGGCACAAGGCAGGCATGAGTATGACTATGTCATGAAAATCGAACAAGGATGAAGCATTCAGGAGAGAAAATCAAGGTTAGAAAGAAGCAAATAAGATCTGTGTCACAGGCTGTATACCAACAGACATTGTGTGGGATTCCTCTCTCTACTGCTCAGATTCAAATACCAACCCTGAAACTGTACTAACTGGGGCCACAGCCTTCCAGAAGCATGATTGCAGCCAAACTACTCACAGACACACAATTGCCAAGGAGAAAAATGAAAGCCATCAAATCCTGACTTTCCAAACTATTGAGCAGGGTAATATGACAGTGACACTCCAACACGCAAATAAAAACCAAAGTTTGCAAATATACAAACCTCAGATTTTTGTCCCCAGATCTTGGTAATACAAACTTCTACCTAGGCTGGGAAAGTTTCTGATACCTTACTTTCTCCTAATACTATATCGGAGTCCAGACATCCAACAAAAGCGAGACTTTAATAAAACAGAACAAAAACTACAAACAAAATCCAAGCCAAACCAACCAACCAACCAAACTATAACAAATTACATCAAACAAACTCATCAACAGAATGCCTGAGTCCTGAATCCAGATTCAAAATCTCTGAAAGTCATTGAGTGCTTGATTCTGGGCCTCTACTTTATAGACATTTCTGCATTTAAGAGGAATTGCTTGGCAGTAATCTGACTCAGGGAAGTCTATTGCAGTGGACCTAGTGCACAACTTGTTTTGGGTGCTTAGGACATTACCTTTTAACATTTGAAATACTACTATAAATGTATTTCAAGGCTAAAGTGAGAGGCTCTGCACACTGATTCTCAAACACTAACAACATTATAAAAGAGTCTAAGGACACTCTGGTGTGTCATGAAATCTTTTACTTGTGACCAGAGTAATATAACCTTCATTTCTACTATCTCTATCTCTTCTGTCAGCCCCTCCAGGAAAACTGTTTTTGTCACTGAACTATGTAAAAGCTGATGGGTCAGTTATCTGGATTTATATGTTGTGTGCTAATTTCAAGTAATGTTTAACTTGCTTTGCTTTCAAAACAAATACTTCAGCCTGTCGTAATGGCTTCTTGGAACTTGGTCTTTACATGTTTGTCTCAGCTGTCATGATGAAAAATAGTGGCAAGAAAGTACATGGGTATTGTGGTATAAAAGGAGAATCATCTCAGTCGATGCTCATGAGAAACTACTTAACTCCTAAACGGTGATTTTAATTTTTCTTTATTTCTTCCTTCTTGGCAAAAGGAGAAAACCTCCTGTAATCTTTTTCTTTTGAAGAAGAAAGGAAAATAGAGTCTTCAGCCAACAAATACCACCATGAGTTTTCAGGCAGTAAAAGAAGTCTTCTTTGAACCTGCATTCACCACTTGACTCCTTTTCCCTTTGACATGGACAGCAGGTGATGAGCTATAACATGTCTACAAGATGAAGGGCTGGTAGTTGGAAAATGAGCCTTACAGAGGATGTTAAGAGCTCAGAGCAGGTTGGCAACATGAACAACCTAAGAATCTCCAAGGAGACACAGAGGAAGAATTATGAATATTAGTGTTTGTGTTTCTGATGAATATTTTCAGCTGAAATTTTGCATGTTTACTTTTTGAGGTCAAAGGATTTTATACTTTTCAAAAAGAGAAAACTCAAATTTCTTTTTTTTTTTAAATTTTTTTTGTTTGTTTGTTTTTTGTTTTTGTTTTTGTTTCCTGATAAGATCTCATAATTACCTTTTGCTTGCTCAGGGAAAACTGAAACACAGGCAAGTATAATGCTGTGCCTCCTGGCACATTCTAATTCACTGTCAGGGTAGAAAGGGAGCTCATTTGCCTGACTGCCAGTGAACTGATACAACAAAAGCCCAAATGCAGATATAGTCTGAATAACATAAAGCGATTTATGGAGGTGTAAGTTTTTTCTCCTGCTGATCTAGAGTAAGATACACTGACATAAGCACTTCTATATTGGTATACTGGTTTGAGGCTAATTGGAATATTTTAATGAGAGAAATTAGATTATAGGCTGTCAAAAGAAAACAATGGTGAAGTCTATTTCACTCGTAGGTTTGCTGAGATGTATAAAAAAACAGAACAGAAACATAGATCAGAGAGTCTCACCCTGGCTTCTGCCATACTAGCTGCTTCTGCCTGACACTGCAAATAACCCAACTAATCATTCCGCTTCTAACTCCCCTTGCCAATTCTTCCAACTCACCTCGCACGTAAGGCAGACTCTGGGACAAGGGAGGGGGGTGGAAAGAAGGTGGAAGGGTGGTTGGGAGCCCCTCCTGGGGACTCTGATTTCTGGGAGGGGTATTGTGCTTCTGTATTACTTTTAACTTGTATATTTCTGTATATAGCTGTAAATATTTGTCATACACTGTAAATATCTGCTTGCATATTGTGCTAAGCTGTAAATATAGCTTCATTCCTTAACTTTCATCCAGCTGAGTCTAGTCTGGGTGAATTTATTATGTGCGTGGGCGAGTGATGCCCAGAATCACTACAATTGGTAATAGCTGTATTCCTGCTACACCATTTCATTGATATCAGCAGAGTCAAAAAGAAAAACTTCTCAGTGTTGACAAGACCTAATCCACATGTGTGAAGAGACCATGCTTTCAACAGAATCTGGGAAAGGGAAAAAAAAAAGAACCAAAATCTATTTTGCTGAAAACCCCAAGTAATTTATATGGATATTCCACTCACTCTTTCCCCTTCATTTCCCCTGTTTTTCTTACCTCCTGACAATAATTTCAGAGAAATTTTAATCAAATTTTCACTGACAACAATGAAGTTATATCTAACATTACAAAATTCACCTAGATTTTGAGCATGGTTTTAAGAGAATAGTGATACTTAATGCATATTGTTGAACTGTGCTTTCCATTTTTGTTTCTTGACATGACTGTCACTCTAAAATTGAGACAGAAACTCATACTAAAGATGTTCTACAGCCTCTGACCTGGACAATATCACGTTCGATGACA
The DNA here is from genome assembly GCA_013399055.1 of Ramphastos sulfuratus. Lineage (NCBI taxonomy): Eukaryota > Metazoa > Chordata > Aves > Piciformes > Ramphastidae > Ramphastos > Ramphastos sulfuratus. Next base: position 81,642 of record WBNM01026540.1, read on the forward strand.
CTACCCAGGGTTGGATTTTGGAAGTTTGTGTTTGTCTGATGGGGTTTTGGGGTTTTTGTTTGCTTGTTTGGGGAGGGGAATTGTTTGGTTTTGTTTTGCTTTGCTTTGGTTTCTTTGGTTGGTTGTTTTTTTATTCACCATCTTCAATAAATGTAATAAACTGTCCACAAGTCTAATGAGACAGAAGCATTTTTTTATTCTTTAGTGCATGCCACATCTTTTCCTTCTTCAAACTGTAACCATCTATGTACTGATAGGAACAAAGATAGAAAGTTTCAAAGTTTCAGGCAAACTGAATTAGTTCAGACTTATTGAAAGGGGCCCAAAGCAGAGCAGACATATATATTCAATGTGCTCTTGTGACCAGGATGGGTAATGCTATTCTGGGATGTATAAGAAGGGCTGTGGCAAGTAGGTAGAGAGAGATTCTCCTGCCCCTCTACTCTGCCCTGGAGAGGCCACATATGGAGTACTGTGTCGAGTTCTGCGCCCCCCAGTTCAAGAGTGACACAGAACTGCTTGAGAGAGTCCGGTGCAGAGCCACAAAGATGATTAAGGGAATGGAACATCTCTGTTATGAGGAGAGCCTGAGAGGGCTGGGGCTGTGCTGCTTGGAGAAGAGGAGACTGAGAGGTGACCTCATCAATGTTTATAAATATGTGCAGGGTGAGTGCCAGGAGGATGGAGCCAGGCTCTGCTGGGTGATGCCTGATGACAGGACAAGGGGCAATGGGTAGAAGCTGAGGCATAAGAACTTTCATTTAAACATGACGAGGAATTCTTTCCCCTGTGAGTGACAGAACACTGGAACAGGCTGCCCAGTGGGTTTGTGGAGTCTCCCTCTCTGGAGATATTCAAAACCCTCCTGGATGTGTTCCTTTGTGATCTGGTGGAGGCAATCCTGCTCTGGCAGGGGGGTAGGACTGGATGAGCTTTCAACATCCCTTCCAGCCCCTGACATTCTGTGATTCTGTGATTCTCCTGAGCAGTCCAGGCCCCACCAACACAGCATCATTCACCACAATGTGTACATTCTCAAATTTACTAAGCTTTTTATAAGACAAAGTCATTCTCTCATTCAGGAGGACGTTGAACTCATAAGAATTTCATGTCCTGAAATACAGGAGACACTGGTTTACAGTGGAACAGCAGAATAACTGTCAGTCTGAGTGCTGAATGACAATTACTGTGTGGAGGTACGATACCAGTGTCAGCATTATGCTTTAGAGGTAACGGTTATTCAAAATGCATAGTGTCTGCTTTTGTGATCCCATGGCAATATTGTATAACTATGGTGCCTTGGCCAATATCCCCCTTACCAATAAAACAGCTTTTATACATCCTCATCTGTGTATGAACCACAGTAGAGTACATCAGAGCAGTTGCTTTTGCCTGCACTGTCCCTGCAGGATTCTGCTTTCTCCTAGTCTGCTTCAAAGCAAAGGCAGTCTCAGGGAAGCTGATAGGGATACTTTACAGAAAATCCTGTTGTAAGCTGCAATGAGGTGAGCCTTCATCCTTTTCTGCCCTGGGATGGAACCTGCTGATTTAAAAGGGGCTTTTGGGAATCCTTTCTGCAAGAAGGACGTGCTGTAAAAACCTAATACATTGTTTACTCTGAACTGACCTATTGAATTCTCTTACTTTCAAATGCCAAGGTCATTCTTCATGAAACACATACTCCCTTACAGCAACTTAAATATGGTTAAAAAACATAAGATTTAAAAAGCCGTAGCAGCTTAGGCTCAAACAGTTTGGGTTCAAAATCTCAGGTGATACATGAGGGATAAAACAGCTTTCATGGTGATTATTAGCTCCTGTAGATTAAGAACTACTGCTACCACTCTCAAGCTTCTCCTTTTACCAGCATTTGTCGCCTCCAAGTAAGATTTCTCAAGTAGACTTCCAGTCCAGAATTCTTTCTATACAGTGCTGTATTCAACTAGCACACTTACTGCAGCACTAGAAACAAAATCAGGCTGCTTAAGAGCAGCACAAACCTGGCTTTGGACATTTGTGCAGGATAAATATGGACACGGTGGACAGCAAAGGTGAAAACAAAACATTGGTTTAAACCAAGAAAGCACCTTCCAGTTGAATGCTGTAGTAAACTCAAATAATTTATACTTCTAATTGCTCCCAGAGCCCTTCCCTTCTGTTGGTTGGTTGTAATTACTGGCCTAAACTGTAGTTTAGGTTCAAAAAACATTCCACAAAGATCTGTCCAGATGATAAACCTCCTTGAGAGACTGCTTGAGAGAGTCCAGTGCAGAGCCACAAAGATGATTAAGGGAATGGAACATCTCTGTTACGAGGAGAGCCTGAGAGGGCTGGGGCTGTGCTGCTTGGAGAAGAGACTGAGAGGAGACCTCATCAATGTTTGTAAATATGTGAAGGTGAGTGCCAGGAGGATGGAGCCAGGCTCTGCTGGGTGATGCCTGATGACAGGACAAGGGGCAATGGGTGGAAGTTGAGGCATAAGAAGTTTAATTTAAACATGACGAGGAATTCTTTCCTTGTGAGGGTGACAGAACACTGGAACAGGCTGCCCAGGGAGGTTGTGGAGTCTCCCAATCTGGAGATATTCAAAACCCATCTGGACGTGTTCCTGTGTGATCTGGTCTAGGTGATCCTGCTCTGGCAGGGGGGTAGGACTGGATGAGTTTTCAGCATCCCTTCCAGCCCCTGACATTCTGTGATTCTGTGATTGAGAGAAGCCAAGTATCTTTCATTGAGGAATTCAAGATACATGATCATGGTTATTCACTGCCAATGCAGGACTCTGAGCTTGGCTTGGGATTATTTTCCTTCATTCTCTGCAACAATGAGCTTTTTGTGTATCTTGAACACAGAGATTTTCCTCTGTATAACATTTTTTTAGGGAGTATCAAGCATCCAGTTCATATCAGCACTCATTTTTTTCAAGAGAAGTTCATGATGTTGCCGATGTGAACCACCAGAACTGGAAAAATACTTGAGGACTGTTTTCAAGAACAAAGATTTTCGGAGTGTTTGTCACATTACAGAGGTGAAAGCCCTGCACAATGCTTGGAAAACCTTTTCCAGATGGAGTTATAAACAAACCAGACTCCTAAATTTGAAGCTTACCAACAGCCAGTCTTCCCCCTCTCTCCTGAAAATGTCTGTTCATTGTCATTGCAGACACTCATCAAGTGATCTATAATAAATATCTCCACTACCATTCTTGTTTCTCCCACAGTAATCAAGGTCTCACTTTACTGTACATTGTGTAAAGGATGACACCAGCAGTGCTCCTATTGTTAGACAAATGTTGATCTACTCTCACAGCTAAATCCTCCTAGGAGTTGCACTGCTAGCTCAGCAGCCAGCCCATCAAAACTGTGCATTAAAGTTTGCTGGAGGCAGGGAGCCTGGAAAAAGACAACATCAAACCTGTGATACTTAGGGAACCCTAGGCAGGCAGGCCACAAGCTGATCTAATTCAGCTCTAGCCCAACTCAACAAATCATTAAAAAAAATAAAATAATCCTAGCAACCAGATTAATGAGCTGTTATAGGGGTGGAAAATTCCAAGGCAGCTGACCCGTATTATGCTTAATACCAGCTCTCATGCTCATTCTCCTACACTGCAAAGAGAGAATTCTAAGTGCTTGCCACCAGCGTTTGAGCAGAAGAGACTAGATGAGGATTTTGCAGACATACAGGGGAGTGCTTGTTAAATCCACAGCACTCGCCTTGTTACTGTCAAAGAAATTCTCAGAGGTGATTCAATTTGGACATTTGAAAGAAAGATGTGCTGCTTTTCTTTTTTTTTTTAAAGATGAGTAGTTTTCCCAGTATTATAAATGTACCCGTGGTGGGACAATTCATGTGATAAAAGGTTTAATCACAGAGGCCAGGCATTCACAGTTGGATTTCAATTAAAGTGTGTGTTATTTATACCTTTTAATTCCTTGCCTTCAGCCATATGCACTGACTACTTGATCATCGATCTAATAAAAGAAAGTGCACATGCGAAGGGATATGGATGAGAAGAAGCTAGTTATTAACTATGGGATTATTCATTGCATAGTGTGTCACAGCAGCTTCCATTGACTCAAGGTCACTCCTCCCTCCTCATCCAGATCATTACCCTTCATTTCTGTAGGTAATTGACAACTTATTAACACCTCATTTGTAAACAGTGACAACCATATGGCTTTAAGATTCCACTCTGCCCAAGAAACACCTGTCTTGTGGCTGTTATTATTTCTGTGAAGTTGGCACCTGGAGACAAAGCCCTAGTTGATGATGGTGGGAATGAATATGCTTCCTATATTCGCCCCTCCAGACACTGGGTGAACCCACCTGTGGTGGAGGGTTTTGGTCACAGAGGGCTAAGGCAAGAAGGAGAAATAGGAATTCCTGGGAGATGCCAAGAATAGTGTTTCATCTTCAGGTGGCTTTAGGTTATCACAGCTTGGATCCTCATGCTTTCTCTGCTCCAGATCTTCATCGATATATGAATATATTCTGACTTCAAAGAGGATTTGAGTGGTTGAAGGACAAAATAACATTAATTCTCAGAGACCAGAAGAGAACTATACTCTGGATCCATATTCCCTGCTCCACTAAGATCCTGATGTCCTCGCTCAGACACAGAACTGTCATCGCATCTGGAGAAGTTAATCTGTGCTCAAAGTGGTGATATGATGCTGGGACTATAATTTTTAGTCAGCCAAAACCTTCTCCAAGCTATTATGGAATTTTATTTCAGGAAGTCTAAAATATGACCTTTGTAATTCAGGTGTCTGAATGTCAATTAAGAAAAAAAAAAAAAAAAAGACAAAAAAACCCTAACACACAGACACACACACACACAAAAAAAATCAACCCTCAAACCTCACAAAAAACAACAAAACAAAACAAAAAAAACACAAAAGAGAAAAAAATATCAACTGAGCCAACAAAGACAGAAAATTCAGAACTGATATCATGCAAAGATGCTTTATAATTTGCTTTCTACTTTTTGAACTGTGGGGAAAGTGTTCAAACCCTTAAGCTTCTACTCACAAATGTTAAGTAATTTTTTACTTTTATTTTTTAAATGATAGATGAAATTATAGCATAGTCTGTTGTCTTCCTGGGCCTGGGAGAAGAATAGTTTGATTTATAACAGTGGAACATGGTCCAGCAAAAGTTCAGTCTTTGGATGGAAGTACAATACATATAGAATCATAGAATTATAGAATAAGAGACCTCCAAGATCACCCAGTCCAACCTATCACTCAGCCCTAGACAATCAACTAGATCATGGCACCAAGTGCCCTATCCAGGCTTTGCTTGAACACCTCCAGGGTCAGCAAGTCCATCACCTCCCTGGGCAGCCCATTCCAATGCCAATCACTCTCCCTGTGAAGAACTTCCTCCTAATATCCAGCCTATGCATTCCCCTGGCACAACTTGAAACTGTGTCCCCTCATTTTGTTGTTGATTGTCTGGGAGAAGAGACCAACCCCCACCTGGATACAACCTCATTTCAGGTAGTTGTAGACAGAAATGAGGTCTGCCCTGAGCCTCATCTTTTCCAGGCTGCACACCCCCAGCTCCCTCAGCCTCTCCTCACAGGGCTGTGCTTCAGGCCCCTCACCAACTTCGTTGCCCTTCTCTGGACACCTTCCAGTCCCTCAACATCCCTCTTGAATTGAGAGGCCCAGAACTGGACAGAGTACTCAAAGTGTGGCCTGAGCAGTGCTGAGTACAGGGGAAGAATAAGAATAAATATGTACAATGCAGTGTGTGTTAAAAGGATGCAACTGCAACAAGGTGACAATAACAAGCTGATAATCATAGGTTTGGAAGCAGCAATTAAGACGCTGCTCATCCTTTCATGATGTAGCACAACTTGAGAAGTAGTGGGTGCATCCATGCCAAGGGGCTGTCCAGAGAAACACAGCATTTTAAACAAATTTCCTAGTAAACCCTATGATTCTTCAGCTAAACCCACGTCTACTTAACTGCAAAGTGTGTTTGAGCATTCTTGAGGAAACATGGGTTTAAATCATCTCTCTCTTTGGTGGCCGATGACTAGGTGTTTTACTATTGGTGAAATTGCTTTCCTTCACACTTCAGAGAGTGAAATGATCCTTGACCTTGAAGTGGGTTTGCACATCCCAGGAAGTAAGACAGCGATCCACAGTTTAAATGCAGCTTGGGATTTACAATTCAAGTCTGCTCCTACATAAGAGCAGAAGGACACACATTCCTGTCTGGCAGTTTCCTGAACTGACGTACTCTGAAGTTCCAGGTTCTGATTTTCCTTTGCTTGACACCACCAGTGCAAATTAATGCAAAAAGACTGCTGCCAAATCAACGTGATAGCATGTTAAATCCTCTTTTTGGAGATTGCCAAATTATAAAAAGTAAAACAGTGCAGAATTAAAGCTTGATTTTATGCAGAGAAATGGCCAAGTGTTTGTTAACTTCTGACCTCAGTGTGCTGATATATACATACACAATTAGGTCTTTTTTTTTTCTTCAGTTATGAAATGCAAAGTCATTTCATTGGCTCAACTCTGTTTCCTTTCCCTAGACTAGCATTAGAAAACAAAACAAAACAAAACAAAACAAACCCCAAAAAACCAAACCAAACAAAACCAACAAAAACCAAAACCACCAAAAACAAAACAAACAAAAAAACCCAAAAGAAGAAAACCCACCACAAAACAAAGCACCAAGAAACCCTCATGAATTTTTTGAGACTTCAGTGTGCTCTTGCAGCCCAGAAAGCCAATCAGATCCTGGGCTGCATCAAGAAAAGTGTGGCCAGCAGTTTGAGGGTAGTCATCTGCCCCCTCTACTCCACACTGGTGAGACCCCACCTGGAGTACTGCATCCAGTTCTGGAGGCCCTGTTACAAGAGGGATATGGATGTGCTGGAAGGTATCCAGAGAAGGGCCACAAGGATGATCAAAGGGCTGGAGCACCTCTCCTATGAGGATAGAATGAGGGAGTCGGGGCTGTTCAGTCAGGGGTGAGTGCCAGAAGGATGGAGCCAGGATCTTCCGGCAGTGACAGGACAAGGGGCAGCGGATGGAAGTTGAGGCATAGGAGGTTCCATGTGAACCTGAGGAAGAATTTTTTTCCCTGTGAGGGTGACAGAGCACTGGAACAGGCTGCCCAGGGAGGTTGTGCAGTGTCCCTCTCTGGAGATATTCCTGCACAGGATGCATTCCTGTTTGATCTGGTGAAGGTGATCCTCCTCTGGCAGGGGGTTGGACCAGATAAGCTTTCAAGGTCCCCTCAAGCCCCTGACACTCTATGATTTTGTGATTCTGTGACTCAGCCCCCAGTATGCCTCCAATTTCCATAATCCATCCACCTAAGTTTAGTATTATGGCCCTTGATGGAAAATTCTACAAAGAACTTGTAGAACTTACAGCCTGTAGTAAAAGATTAGCTTTTGGCTCTTGACAAAGGATATTCTCTTTATTTAGAATCAGCACTTTATTTTGGTCTAGTGTTTCATCCTATATTAAAAATCAGAATAGATTACTACAAAAATGTAAGATCAAGAACTTTCTGCCCAAGTTCTAGACTTCTGCTCAAGACAGCACATCATACATATTCTTTCCTAACATGCCTGACTGTGCTCCGGTTGAAGTTGCTGTTGACCACAGGCCTTGAAAACCCTAGTCAACAGATGCTTCTCAAAATTAAATCTACAAGGCTTTGGAGATTCTCCAAACTGAATCTCTACCAACAGCACATTGTAGCAGACCAGCCACCAGCACATAAATCCCATGTTCCAGAACCAAAGCCAAAACAGACACTCGAAGGAGCTTCAGGCTTCTTTGATTAGCTTTTACAATAGACTTGGCAATAGCAAACAACTGTCGTTTTGAGAAGAACAACAAGTAGAGCAGTATTCTTGGTTGGAATATGTCTCCATCTAGATACTGCAATGATAAATAGGGTGAAGAGGGTGGCAGAAGTTTGGACATAAGATTGTTTATTCCTTGTTTTCCTTTTGCTTGTCTTCAGGAATCTGATTGCAAAAGGAGTGGAGTAAACATTTACCCATCAAGAAAATGGTAAAGGATAGTGTAATCTCAAAGGGACTCACAGCTACTATAATGTTGCAGGTATAAAACATAATGTTATTTTGATTATAACAAAATCTAGTGTAATATCAAGCATTATGTTGATTTGGCTTTTAGTTTAGAGAGATGCTCAGTGTCACTTGTTATTATGAATGAAGTGCACAATATTCATATTGGTTGGTTTGTAACTTTGTTTGTTCATTTGTTTTCCAGCAGCAATATGTCATTTTTTTATGGACTTTATCTGTAACAAATGCAGAATAAAGCACCTCAGTGAGACATAAGAAAAAAGCCATCTTTAGCTTTCCTAGGTTCAAGCAGTCTACTTGATTATTTCAGAGAGTACATCCTTTATTTATTGGGATACATATCTGGTAGTAAGAAGTCTAGGGAAGTGTTTTGCATCATCTTAGGACAGGACAACAGTTTCCCTGAACTGGCTATTTCTGTTCAGGATAGATCAAGCAAGTTGTAATGGTTTGGGAGTTACCTGCCCCCCACAGACTTTGCAAAATTACTCAGACTAGGCCCAGCTGGCTGGAAATTAAGGACTGAAGCTATATTTACAGCTCAGCACAATGTACAAGCAGATATATACACTATATACAGGAATATTTACAGAAATATACAAGTTAAAGGTAACACAGAAACACAACACCCCTCCCAGAAATCAGAGTCCCCAGGAGGGGCTCCCAACCACCCTTTCACCTTCTCCCCACCCCTATACCTTACCCCAAGGTTTGCCTTACACACAAGGTGAGTTTGGAGGATCAGCCAGGGGGGTTAGAAGAAAAGTGATTAGTGAGGTTACTCGGCAGAGATGAGGAGGCCAGAAGCTGCTAGACAGCCCGAGAGTGTCTGCAAGCCCGAGTGTGTTATCTTTGTTTCGTATTCTTTGTCTTAAACATCTCAGCAAGCCTATGAATGAAGTAGACATCACCCTGTTTCATTTTCACAGCCTATAATATAATTTTCTCCATTAAAATATTCCAATTAGCCTCAAAGCAGCACAATGTTACAACAATATGCTAAAACCACTTTGCCTAAGAGCAGTGATGGTCTAAGCAGATTTCCTCTCTACCTCTGGTTTTCAGGACCATGAATGTCCTCAGGTTTTGGTCTGGTTAGCTTTCAAGAAGAAAAATGCATGCAGAATGTTTTCTAGGGTATTAGGAGTCCCATTCATTTCTCATCCAATAAAAGCCAGTTGATCATTTCACCTGCCCATTATACCCATTTCCAACATATTTATGGCTTTGGTTTTCACAGAGGGAAGAAGGATCTAAAACTACTCTTCCTTAAATTGTATTTTCCTGTCATGGCATCATGTTGAACTTAATCCTCTGCTTAACAGACTCTCTCCTTCTCCTAATAAAATTCCTGATACCTAAAGCTGATGAGAGGAATAGCTGAGGTGAGGAAAAATAACACTTCTACATTCTTCTTGCACGTACAGGCATCTCCCCTTTAAAAAGCAAACAAACAAACCAACCCCAAAAACCCAACCTCCCCCACCCCCCAAAAAAAACACATCCATATTTTTCTCTATTAAAAAATGATCTCATTACCAACCATGCCAGACTGACTATGAAAACACTTGGAGGTAAGGGGATGCCACATGCACCATATGGTACACTTCTTGTTGCAGCAGTTTCCAAGTGTACTGTACAGATTGTACAATCATCTTAATAGAGCTTAGCCAGAAGAGTGTATTTCTTTTTATTTAACAGCAAATGAATTTGCTGCCTAGGAGAAACTGCTTCCTTGGCTTTGGAAACTAAAAACATTCCTGAAATCATTATGAGGTGAGATGAAAACAGTATTAAAGGAACATATGTGACACATACTGCCAGGAGGAATTTCTGATAAAATTTATACCAAATGTCCTGAGAGAAAGGAGATGTCTGGGGACAGAAATCACACCCTTCTTTTTTAAAGTTTGACTTACATGTTGATTTAAAGATTTCTCTGAGCAGAAGCTGGGTAAAGCCAGTTGGATCTATCAAGGTGGAACAGTCAGACAGATCTGAATATCAGAAGGAAAAGTACATGGATTTATGGATTTTTTGAAAAACAGCTACAAGAGAACAGCCCTGTGCAAATACAGGCTTTGTTGCTCACAGACCAGCATTCAATTCATCATCTGAGGAGGAGAGAGAAATATAATAATCCCTACCTGTTTTGTTAGAATATTTGTGCATTGTGCAGCTAATGTGTTTGGTACCTACCTCTCTTGAATAACTGATGTCCTTCATCATAATCAGAGCCCAGAAGTATATGTATCTTTATCTGAGGGTGATGAGCACTGAAACAGGCTGCCCAGAAAGGCTGTGGAGTTTCCTCTGGAGACTCAAAATCCACCTGGGTGAGTTCCTGTGTGTCCTGCCCTAGGTGATCTTGCTTTAGCAGGGGTGTTGGGCTCAATCTATAAGGGTCCTTCCAACTCCTAACAATCTTTGATCTATCACATTTCTTTATCAAAACAACTCAAATGTTATACTGAACTGAGATCTCCAAGATTTTCTTTCAAGGCTCAAAATTCCTCCAGCCACCAACACCTGTTTCTACTGATAGCAGCTCTAATTACCCCAAAGCAGGTGAAACCAAACAAAAAATATCCACATTGATCTCACTTGCAGATTGACCAAAGTATCAAGTCTTTATCAAGTGTTCTATCATTTGTGCTAAGAGAGTTCGTTCTGCTAATAATGTACAACTTCATATCCTCATGAAATATTCAGTGACTCAGAGCTGAATGCTCAAGCTGAGATGCAAACAGATGCCCTCTCCTTCCCTGAAAGAGCCCATGGTTTGCTTTTATTCTGTTTCTGCTACTGACTCATATCTCACCACTTCAAAAAACCCACCATAATCTGTAGTGGAGGGCCGGATTTTAGATCGCAGAGCAGAAAAATAAGCAACAACAAAAAAAGAGGGAAAAAAAAAAGAAAAAAGCAAGAGATCATCTTTCCAACAAGTGAGAATAAAGTGCCTTAATAAGAGATTAGTCATTTTTTAAAGCCTCTCTCACTTCATGTCAGCCTAAATACCCTGAGTTAACACTTTAAAAAAAAATCTAAGAATTTCATGGTTGTTAAGAAGTCAACACAAGTTCTGTTTTCACAAAAAAAATGGGAATGATCAGGATTTTATGAATTCAAGTTGCAGTTATATTGGTTTGGTTTTTTTTTATATTCCTGTATCTACATTTAGCCAATATCCAGGGCTAAACTACAGCAGTTGCTCTGCTCACCAGCAGAGAACTGGGGTCAGGAAAAGAAGAGAATATTTGCAAGTTGAAATGAAAACAGATTTAATGAAACAGTCAATAAGAATGCTAATACAAACTATACAAAGTTACACTCAGCCCAGCAGAGGTACAACAGTCACAATAAACAAGAAGGTAATTCTCAGGAGCATGGGAAGGAGAAAGGTCAAAAGAGGAGGCTCACCTGTCCTCAGCAAACTTCCCCACTTTGTTCTTGACATTTACGGTATGGGATGCATCTGTGAGTCAGCCTGGCTCAGCTGCCCTGTCTGACTCAAAACTCCTAACAACCCGCAGACCACAACTGGCCTAGGACTTTGTCCTGGCAAAAACATGACATCCTGCTCTGATCTTCCTCCTCCCTCCGACTGACTACTTCTTGTTTGCAAAGATATTTACATAATGTTTTTAACCAGATCATAGTCATCTGAGCAAACAGCAAGTAGAAAACTAATGAAATGATAAAGCTTCAATTTCTGTAACTTTCAATTACTGAAACAAGATTATGTGAATGCCACAGGGAAAATGCAATGAGAGGTTTGAGAAGTACTGTGTAGAACATCTGAGCATCTCTGTGAAACACATCAAGTTTCTCTGGATATTCTAGAATCCTGACACTCTTACCTTAAAATCATCAGTGGGAACTCTTAACATTTACTTGAGGTCACTTTCCCAGGGAACAGGAAGCAGATTTCACAGGATAATTCAGATTTAGGCAAAGTTTAAAATTAGAAACACAGTGATAACAAGACGTGGAGGATCAGTTAGGACAGAAGATCTGGTTTCAAGAATTTATGACCTGATGGGAAGTACAGAAGGTAGCCACTAAACCGGGGAAGGGCAAAGTGTTACCACAGTGCAGGCGAGAATGCACTACAAATGTTAGGAGGATGGGGATAAGACAGCAGTTGGGATTGCAACTCAGGTCTGGGATACATTATGCCTGTTGTATTCAGACATAACTATCATCAAGAGACCGGGAGAGACTAGAAAGATAACAGTGAAAATGGACAAGAGCTACTCTCTGACCACTTTGCACATCCAATCCAGTCACACATCTATGTTAAGCATCTTAGAGCTTTTTCCATCAGACATGCACATTCTAGAAAGCCCTGTGATAGGAGAAAACAAATCAAGAAAACCCTGTTCAGTCTGTATATTAGGTCTGCTAACCTCCTCCACTGACAGCAATGTGAGAACTTCAGAGATGTTCCCTCCCAGCAGACAACTCTGGAGGGATTTCTTGAAGATGATCTGAAATGTTGTGTGGAGCTTGGTTAATGTTGCTTCTCTTCTCCTGTTGCTGTAAGTCAACTGCTGTGCCTTTCAGAGAGGTTTTTTCTTATATGACAAGACAAATCAACACAGCTCTTTTGATGATAGTTTCTCCAAAAGCCTTCATACACAATTTAACACTGGAAACTTCCCCAACCTCTGGTCCTCAAACTACTCCATCATCCCACTGAACTGCAGCAGATCTCACTCCATAGAAATCTTTAGAGAATTTCAGAGCCTCAAACCATGTTTATCATGAAGATGAACCCATAAAAGCATGCAGACACATCTCTAACAGTCCTTTCCCACAGCAGTGGCCCGGCTATGCCAGCTCCTAGCAGTGCCCCATGCACACATCAGCAGACTGTCAGGAACTTTCCTTACTTTGAATCTTAAGAGCTCCATTGAGGGAACTAATTTGCACCAAAAACCTAATAATTAAGAGTAGGTTTTAAAAACAAAACAAAAACCAACCCCAAAACAAAGAAACCTACCACCACCACCATAAAAAAAAAAAAATCAACCAATCACCCAACCAACCAAAAAAACCCAAAAAACTCAAACAAGCAAACAAACAAAACCCTAGAAAAAAAATCCAAACAAAACAAAACTAAACCAATCAAGCAAAACATTAACAACCTGTGGTCTGGTTGATCAGGTAGTGAAGTAGATTGGGAACTGGTTGAAGGAAAGAAGCCAGAGAGTTGTGCTCAGTGGGATGGAGTCCAGTTGGAGACCTGGAACTAGTAGGGTCCCACAGGGGTCAGTACTGGGACCAGTTCTGTTCAGTATATTCATCAATGACCTGGATGAGGGCACAGAGTGCACTGTCAGCAAGTTTGCTGATGACACCAAAATGGGTGGAGTGGTTGAGACATAGGAGGGTTGTGGTGCCATTCAGCCAGACTTGGACAGGCTGGAGAGTTGGGCAAGAAGAAAATGAACAAGGGCAAGTGTAGAGTCTTGCACCTAGGAAAGAACAAGCCCAGGGATCAATATAGGTTGGGTACTGACCTGCTTGGAGAGCAGTGAAGGGGAAAAGGATTTGGCAGTCCTAGTTGGTGGAAGGTTGACCATGAGCCAGCAATGTGCTCTTGTGGCCAGGAGGGGCAATGCCATTCTGGGGTGTATTAGAAGGGCTGTGGCTAGGAGGTCGAGAGACATTCTCCTGCCCCTCTACTCTGCCCTGGTGAGTGCATCTGGAGTACTGTGTCCAGTTCTGGGCCCCCCAGTTCAAGAGTGACACAGAACTGCTTGAGACAGTCCGGTGCAGAGCCACAAAGATGATTAAGGAATGGAACATCTCTCTTACGAGGAAAGCCTGAGAGGGCTGGGGCTGTGCTGCTTGGAGGAGACTGAGAGGTGACCTCATCAATGTTTATAAATATGTGCATGGTGAGTGCCAGGAGGCTGGAGCCAGGCTCTGCTGGGTGATGTCTGATGACAGGACAAGGGGCAATGAGTGGAAGCTGAGGCATAGGAACTTTCATTTAAACATGAGGAGGATTTTTTTTCCCTGTGAGGGTGACAGAACACTGGAACAGGCTGCCCAGGGGGGTTATGGAGTCTCCCTCTCTGGAGATATTCAAGACCTGCCTGGATGCATTCCTTTGTGATCTGGTGGAGGTGATCCTGCTCTGGCAGGGGGTTGGACTGGATAAGCTTTTGAGGTCCCCTACAGCCCCTGACATTCTGTGATTTTGTGATTCTGTGAACAAAACACAAACACCCTACTACACTAAAAAGAAAATTAATTCAGTTCACTGCAACAGGAACCATATCCTGGAAACCAAGAAAGTTACTGATAGTAAGGACAGATAAATAATACAATAAGTGTACTGACTGAACTCCAAGTGGCCATAGCAGTATCACTGTTTTATATTGTTAATGAATGGAGATTAAAAAATATATATATTTTTTTCCTAAGGAGAATTAAGCATTAGTGCAGCTAGCTATCATTAAGCCTGATAAAAAGACTTGTACTCCCCCTTCAGTATAGCCTCTTTTCAAAAGAGTAGCTGTCACTTATCACTGGGCAGGATGACCAAACAAACAGAACAACTCAATTTGCTCTGACTTATGAAGGGACTTTTTCTATGAGAGCATCAGGTCCCAAAAAGAAAAGACATAGTGGCATTAGCATGGAGGAGAAAAAAATAGCATAAAGAAGTATTCTTTCTGCCTTTACCTTCCACCTGCAAAAGTGATGAACATAGGATGTTTCCTGTTCTCTTACAGCTTCATTTGATATTTTGGAGGGTATAAAAAAACAGTTGTCCTTTCTTCAGTTTGCATTAATTTCATGTCTGGACTGACATAATAAGAGGCCCATATTCTCTGCACAGCCTCCAGGATTATGCAGAATAGGATCTCTGAAGCAGCAACACACTACACTGCCAAATGACCCTTTTCTGGACCCTGGAGCTCAGGTACTTGATGATAAACATTACAGCACTCACCCCATACAACAGCTGTGTGTCAGAAAAAGGAACATCCAAGAAGATCTTTACAGCCCTAGGTCCATATGCAAACAAATAATGTTTGTATGCAGAGCACTCTATGCTTATTTGTTCTCTGGATTGAGAAGCTGCATCTGTGTCCAGTCCTTGGCATTCTGCTGCTCTACATTTCCAGG